>MKEJ01074091.1:0-22395 GCA_001753735.1 Embelia ribes | reverse complement strand
TTTCTTTTAGATTTTTCCATAACTTTATAGGATTAATAACATTTAGGTACTTATATTTCAAATTTTCATTTATACGGTGGCGTACAATTATAAGTATTTTTGTCTTTTCTTGAACTGTTAATGTATTATCTGTTTCAATGGTTTTTTTAAAAGATTGAGCTTGCAAGTGAAGCTAAATATCAACTGCCCAGGAATAAAAATTATCCCCGTTATTTTTTAAAATCTCAAAATGTCGTTTAGTGATACTTTCCATTTTTCTTAAAATAAAATGTTAACTTTTATAAGTTTGAGGGTAATAAAGAAAATAGTAATAGTAAATGGGACTAAAGTATAATAATACTAAAAAATTAAGGGTTATGTTAGTAAATAACTTTAAAAAAATTTAAAATTTCAAAATTTTGACCTTAACAAAATGTCGGCAAAGCAACGACATAACTTTAAATGGGTATCGGTAAGGGTATCAAATATTCAATCAAGTTAATAAAAATATTTTAATTTTGGTAGAGCCTTGTGCTGATAACGAACTGTAAAATTATTTAATAACACAAAATTAGAAATAATATAAAATTAATAAAAATACGAGAATTGCATGTTTCAATCTCAAGCTTAATTCTAGAGTTAAAAGTGGAGCTTAGTTCACGGAAGAACTGGTATGTTTCTATTTTTTATATAGAAATTTGTGATACAAGGAGGTCGAATATTTGGAGTATACCCTTACTTTTTTCTTTCTTTATTTTCTCTCTATGTATTTTTATTTTATTCGTTTATGTGTTTTTTCTAAGTTTTCAATTGGGAAAAAGGATGCAGCGAAACTTGGAGATAGTGAGAGCGTTGAAATTAAATGAGCTAATTTATGCTTGCATAATCACAGTAACTTTAAATTATTTATAATAGCTTAGTCGTTTCGTTAATTTTCTGGATTAGAACTGATTATATAAAACTTATGGATGGACCTTCACTTTCGTGTCAGTTTGAAATTCACAATCATGTATTGTGTATACGAAAAGCTAAATTTTTCCATCGATTTTGTCCAGATCATTAGTAGTACATGTATAAATTAAATATAATTTAATGGAAAATTTCAAGGTGGATGTGATGTACATAAAATAATGGCGCACACATAATCACGGGTTTTAATAAGGTCAGTTTGTAAGAGAGATTCGTCACCCTTAACGACGCAAAATTGCCCGTCGAAAATCACCTGACTAGGACATCTTAGTATGATGTTGGTTCTTTAATTAAACTGTTAATCAGGGAAAGATTTCGGAAAAACTATTAAAGATAATATATATTATGAGAGTATATATGATTTAGTTACTTAATTGTTATTAAATTTAAGAACAAGGAAAGAAAAATATTATAATTAATTTAGATTATGATTTAATTATATTTTCATCTTTATGTATTTGGATTATCTATATAAGGAGCCTATTGTAATGCTTTAATATAAAATCAATAAAGAATCCACTTCTTCTTCCTTTCTTTGATTTTTACAAAATAGACGTAACATGCTATTCAGATGGGAAATATATGTTTCATTTTTGGTTCATTTAGGAGAATTATTACTATAGGCGAAAAATTTGTAAAAACAGGTGCGAGAATTGAGAGTAGAAGTGAGAATTAAGAGCGAGAGCGAGGATTGAAAGTCAGAATATTACATGTGAATGAAAGATTTAGGTAGCTTATAATAGGATAATGGATATTGTTACGCGAAATCGCAATAATGTCATCTCAGCTGTGGTATACTGCGTGTGCCAAATCAGTGCTAGTTTGTAGAAAGGGGTGAACATTGACCCAGGATCCTGTGGGATGGCCCAACCCCAACCAGGATGCATGCAGCCACCCGGTCCGTACCCGACCCATAGAAGAACCGGACCAGTTGGGTTCAAGGTATGGTTTTGGTCTCAAATCCATATGTGGGACTCGGATTCAAGTACCAGACTCGCAGACCACAATCGATTGTCTATATGACGCAACCGATTGTCTATATGAATCCCACGGTTAGTTTTTGTAGACTCCATGAACTCAACACTTATATATAAAAAAGTGCTTTTTCTGAAATTTTATAAAAAAAAAAAAAAAAACATGGGAAGCAATAAAAACAACAATCAATTGTAATGGTTGATAGTTAGCCGTCTTGCTCAGATTTGGATTTTGGAACGCAAATTACACTTTAATTATCGTCAAAGACACAAAAATAAATAAATGCTTAACCATTAAGGAATGGATGATAACGGAGATCCTCGTACATGATTTTTCATAGTTGGCATTGTTGCACGTGCAACCATATTCACGATAATTGTCAACAATCGATACAAACAATCTAACTACACAGAAATAGTAACGGATTGATGTGAAACTGAGATCCGCATAATTACACAACGCTGCTACAAGACTTTTAATCACAATAATGGATCTTGCGTATGTAAGAACTCGAAAGCCAGTGGCGAAGCATCCAAAGGACTTCGATAGAAGTAGTAGTAGGATTCATGTGGGAGATCTGATAGAATCGAAAGAAAAGAGCAGCAGAAAAACAAGAAGCTAGATATGGGAGCCATACCATTAATGGTTAATCTAATATCTAATTGTGAACTTCTGATTTTGAAGCTTATATATATACACACACATAATTAGAAAAGCTACTTTGTTAAGCTTATGTTGCTTACCTTAGAAGTTCCCTTTTGCTTCTCCAGGGAGGTTAGAATACTAGTGTATTTTATGGACTTTTGAAAAATTGATGATAGATGAGCAAAGCATGTTGCTTTAAGCTTGTGTTTGCTTACCTTAGAAGTTTCTTTTTGCTCCAGTGAATATAGAATCAAATCGATACTTGTCGAAACTTTATATGAAAACTCGTACAATTCCCACTAGAAAATAAATCAGACTAATACAGCAAAATACATTACTTCAATCAATTCCCAATTTGTTAATGCAACATAATATAAAAGGCAATCTGATATAAAATGTTAATATAGTAGAGTATGATAAGGAGTCATATTATATTAAGTACAGATTCTGTAATATAAAAGGAAATTAAATATAATATTTTAATACAATAAAATATAGTAAATAAAGATTCTATAAAATTGAAAATTTATAGTTTTATGTATTATTAGGAGTTAAATGATATTTTATACAAACATTGTAGATTTGTTGACTTATATCAAATTACTAAATATGGGGCCCAAAAACAAAAAATAGTAGTTGTCAGAAGAGATTTAAGTCTGGCTACAAATTACCTCTGTTGTGTAGCCACTGCACAGTAATTTTCAGCCATTGAATCATAACCAACGGCTGAGATTAAAAAATAATTTAATTTGCAATCAATCTTATGGTTACGCAATAGTCACTCTCCCTAAATCAAATAGATAATTACCCTGGTGGATTTTTCTCTTTTTCCTAGTAATGTAATTAAAACCTATTCTTATAAATTAATATTATTCCCAGCTCCCATCCAAAATGACAAAATAATTATGTTTACTGTCAACCCGTGTCAATGGTCACACTCATCTATTAATATTTCACTTATCAATTGAGAGGGAATGATATTTGTCAACCATATCTATCAATCAATCAATCAATCCATCTATCTATCTATCTATCAAAATAAATTTGCAAATTACAAGTTTATCCCAAAATTTTTTATTTATTACATGTATTCATTTTAAATAAACTAATATTAATTTTATTAATATTTTATAATAATAAAATTATTAATATACTCATGAGCTGTTTGTGTTTACGATACAAATTACAATTTTACCCATGATTTTTTCATTTATTACAAATGTTAATTGAACAAAATTATATTAACTTTATTAATATAAACTAATATTTTTAATAGTATAATTATGAATATAACTATGAGTCGTGTTCACATTGCAAGTTACAATTTCTAACAAAAATTTTTGAAGACTTGCTTATGAGTTATCGAATAACTAACCATAAAATATAAGAATAATTATCATGTAATCATGTTTCTGTGTTTGAGGACTTATTTATGGGTTAAAAAATTATAAAATTAATATAAAATATCAAATTAGGACCCACAAAGTTAAGACCTTGACAAGCTAAACAAACAATTCGAGCAATAAGAATCCTTATACTGGATCATAACACAATGTCCCTAAAAGCACGGCCCCTCCTCACTAGTATTAGTATAAATTTGACTTTTTTTCAACGTCCCTTTTATTGCTTAAATTAATGCAAAGACCAGAATATTCAGCCGGTTATATTAAAATTTGCAATGTTTAACATTCCAAGAGCAGTTATTTTTTATTTTATATATATATATATATTAAGCAAGGAAAAATGTAGATTGCAAATTTCAGCTTTAGCTTAGAAGAGGTAGAAATAGTTAGGCACTAAATGTAGATAATGACGAGATATCAGCAGCAGATCCAAAATTTTCATCTGCAGACCGAGTAATTTTTCAAGGGGTGAGTGGTATAGCTCTTTAGAAAATTTGAAATTTACACTTAAAAATGATAGAAATTTCTGAGATCCTCCCCCACCACTTTGGATCCGCACAAATGATAGTTATTATTGTTGCTTTCAAGTTTAGTAGCAACATGTTGAAATTTCTTATGTTTATCAAGTAATAATGACAGTGATTTTTTTTTTGGAAATGCGAATAACTTTTTTATCATGAACAAAAGTGTACAGCTAGGAATTAGGAAACTCAAGCTTAAGAATGAAAATGAAATTGGATAAATATTGTTAATTTGTTCCGTGTAGTTAGTTTGGTCATGAAATACTCAAATGATGTAATTGATATATGGAAATAAAATAAAATAAAAACACAAGTGTTGTGCGGTTAAATCTTATGTTTGCTAAGAATACGAAAATATTTAGAGTAAATTACACTTTGTCCCCATTAGGTTTCTGACAATTTTAAAAAAACCCTGAGGCCTATGAAATTATAATTTCTCTCCTTGAGGTTCTATGCCTGTTCCACTTTACCCCCAACTTTTCCTGGGCAAAGTGAAAATCTGATTATTAGTCACAATAACTCAAGAAATTCCAAACATACCTCTCAAATAGCCCTTTATCTTGTCTAATTTTTTGTCATATTTTTTTTCATGAATACATTGTATATACAAATAAAATATATTTTTCTTAAAAATATGATGATCTTTCTTTAATTTCAAAAATTATGAACTTCAAAGTTCATTAAATAAGGAAATGAAGTGAGGATAATATGGTCATTATACATGAATAATCAAACTTGTGATATGATTTGAGGGTAAATTATAATTGCCGGTAACTCAAAGGATGGTTTGAAATAATCAGAAACCTCATGGGGACAAAGTGTAATTTAACCCTAATATTTACGAAAGAACGAGATCAACTATCATTATCATGTAGAATGGGCTATATTGACCAAGTCTCCAATAATTCTAGCACATTAAACTCTTTATTTATTTATTTATTTATTATTTATGTACCTTGACAATTTTTGTCATTTTTTTTTTTTTGTGTCTAGAATTCTATTAGATTTAAATTGCTAAAAACATATGAAGCATGGGATTCTTTTCCAAAGTCATGGGAAAGAATGCAGTACGCTGTACTTTTGATTGTTCAACAATGAATTCAATGCATCTGAGAAGAAACCAACTAAGTTCATTCAATCAACAGAAATTTTAGATGCTAACAATTTTTTTCATTTATTTTCCTAGTTACATAAAACAATGGCTTACTATTTAATTTATTACAACTCAATATCAAGATTTTTGCATGTTCTACAACTAAGTGGTGTTTAAAGGTTTAAATTGAATATTTATATAGGTTAGAATTACGCACACGTCTATTTCGATTTGAAATTTACAGGTTATCAGTGCATATATAATATAACAAGAGTGTCAATTATCTCACGGATGATAAAATGAGTTCATATTTATTTTCATCATTTGATTGGTAGAAGGATCATAGATTATTTGAGGATAAAAATAAAAAATAAAAACCTAAGAAAATGAGATAGAAAATAAAGAATACTTTTGATATTTCACCCAATAATATAGTTATTGTTCCAAGTATGCTAGCACTGTATTCATCTTATCCAAAAAACACACACACACACACNNATACAGATATATGTAGATATCTCCTTTATACTGCTTTTGATATAATTGAGGCCAAATCGTAAGAGTCAGTGTTGATGTTTGTTCATACAGGCTTCTACTTTCAAACAGCATCCATACCACTGCTCCTACGTGGCTCACTAATTTAAATTTTAGAATCTTAAATTTTACAGATTAAACAGAGGCAACGCTACCGCAGTGTATCCAAATACTGTTTAATTTTTAAGGGGTTTTGCTACAATACTCATTTTCAACTAGGGACCAGTTCTCTATTTTTACTGTTGATCCACATTTCTAAATTTTAAGGTTAGGGGGTTTAGTGTGAACATTCTCTATATGTCAGCATCTATTTTAGAATATGAGCTATAGAGATCAGAATTCGTAGGGGTTTGAAAATTGGGGGATTGTTAGGGTTGCCCTCAAAAATCAGAATTGTGGGAAAATCTTAGTCATAAAAATGGTTTCTTTAGTCCTGTTCTGACCATCTTTCTAAATGCCCAGATTTTAATTTCTTGCCAGGTTCTTATTTTCCCTTTTTTTGTGGTATTCTGAGTTGGAGCACAATAAATTTATAAAATGTGTGTTTTAATTTCCTTTTTTCTGTGCAGTATCAAAATACAAACATATTAGAAAAATAGATGAGCAAATTGACTTAGATGGGAACGAGTGAAGTTGGAAATTCATGTCTAACTATCCAATGTGATATCTTATTTTGGTTCTATGCAGCGGACCTAAAAAATTCATTGGAATTTTATTTTTTTGCAGTACCAAATTGAAGAAGAGAGACAAGAGGGAGATGAGTCAAGTCATTAATTTACTGCAGGGAACCCTCATCACCTGCAATTCTTGTTATTACGATTTTTGCTCGTTTAGATTTGTGTCATTGCATCAAAGACCCCATTCAAATAATACAAAGTATATTGAATTTGGGCAACATCCGTCGAGTTTTTCTTCTTTGAAAGGTATTGCTATTTCTATCAGTGCTTAGGTTGCTTTGGAAACATTTCCATTTTAAATTTATGAGATTTATATAACTGAGTGTGTGTTTTGTTAGGTGGTTAGTTCTTTTGCTCGAAGGCATTTTCATGTTATTTCTGTTTCTAGAGTATTGTCATCAAACATCTTAAATGAATGAATCGGAGTCTTCATATTTTATACAATTTTAAAATTCCCAAAATAAATTATTGATAAATATGCAATTTTTTACTTTCGGTTCTAAAAATGGTATCCAAGCAAATAAAGATCCTGTGTTCAAGTCTCATTGCCACCCAATTATAAATATGTTTGTGTTTTTTTGGATCCCGAAATAGGCTTTAACTGAGGGGTCTGTTGAAGGTACCTAGTAGCTTATGGCCTTATGCTTTTGGGTTAGATTGTGGCACACAATTTTCAATCCCTATTAATTTCAAATCTTTTCGATCCAAACGGTATGTTAATTTGTATCCAAACTTCTAAATATTTATAGTCGTTTAGCAGGTAATGAGAAGGTGTTAGAATATTCTGACAAGAGATATTCACTCCCATATAAGGTGATTTTCATCTCATATTCCTTTTCTCCTCTCTTGTGCCTTCTTCATTACACGCAGTTAAAACTTTGTAAAAGCATCCATTTATCTTATCTGTTGGTGTGGGGGATCAATAAATTTATTCTGCTTTTATTTTGGAATGATATCAAATAATGAAGGAAGTGCTGCATTATTTCAAAACCATTACCTGATTAGTCTAGTATTGGTGACATACTCGTCGAAATGGTGATTAATATGCCTATTCTTACATTACAAAGGGTTCATTAGGTCCTTTCAGAGGGTATAGAGGCTCTTATGGTACATATGCATATGAAATTAGTTTTCATATGCACATACCTATACATCCTTGGTATCAATTGCTTTTACTTCTTTAGTGCTATTGCGCTTCTTTTCCTCTCCCACATAATTTTATCGCTGTACTTTTTCCCTCTCAGGAAAAAGATTGCCCTGTAGAAGAAAAAGATACTTTTCCAAATGTACAAGGCCTTTCACAGTTCCCCAAGGATGAACTCGTAGGAAAAATTGTCATGGTTAGATTTGATTCTACCATCCTACTCAGCAAAGAGCTGAATCAAATGTCCCCATCTTTCAGTAGCGCTGTCTCCACCATCAAATATTTATACAATTGTGGCGCTAAAGTAACTCTAGTTGGTAACTGGAGTGCTAAAAATATTTCGGATACTCTTGATGCAGATTCTGTCGCGGGTATTGCACAACTTATGCGTCTATTAATGCCTATTTGTCATTTTTTTAATTATTGTCAAGTCAATGTTCTGTAAAAATTATGTGATTTCTCCCTTGCACTAGCCCGTTTTGGAAGGGGAGTGGCTGATAGTGAAGGACTGTGGAAATAAAAAGAGGTTAAGGGAAAGATTAGTCCACTTTTGGTTTGGTTAAGCAGGGATACATGGGTTTAGCTTTTTCTTTTATATGATCATTAATAAATACAGTTGTTCCCGTTTCGGTCCGTAGGGATACCATGCCCTTCATATTTAAGTAACATTTAAATTGGTTTTACTTTTAGTTTGATATCTTACTTTACCTACTTCTTTCCGTGCAGAGTTTCTGTCAGGAGTGCTCCAACTAAAAGTAGCACCAGTGAAACTCACTCTGTCCTTGAGTGAACTAAAGGACGAGAAAGATAACATTCTTCTTTTTGAGAATCTTTCTCAGTTTAAGGAGGAGAGTGCCAATTGTTCAAAGTTTTCAAGACGTCTATCCAAAGGAGTTGATGTATTTATTAATGACACATTTTCTCAATCTCATCGAATTCTGGCTTCTACTGTTGGTATCACTCGCTTCTGCTATTCATGCATTGCTGGTTTTCATTTTGAAGAGCGCCTGCATCGACTGCAGAAGATCATTAAAACCAACAAAAGACCATACGTAGCCATTGTATGCCTTTGCTACTATTAAGCAGTTGAGAATAATATTTTTAAGTCCGTGGGCCTGTTTGGTTTGGGGTTGGTTCTTTGTGTAAGAAAACTCATATAGAGGTTCTCACATTTGAAATTTGGAAAAATGAGATCTTGAAAACCTCTCTTTATCTTTCTTAACTATTTTTATATTTTGGGTTTCTTCTTAGATTTGAGAATTTAGAGAACCCAACATGAGAAAACAATTCAAAGACCTGAACTTAAATAAGTCATATTGCCTTTTAAATATTTCCAGAACCTCACCTTTTCAGATTTCATCTTTAAAATTTTACCAAACAGGCGCTATTCCTATTTTGTTAGCTTCATTGACTATCTTAATAATTTTAGTTAGTACTCCATCTTGGTTTCAGATTGGTGGCGGAAAATTCTTGGAAAAAGCTGCTGCATTACATTTTCTAGCTTCTTACTGTGATGGGCTGGTATTTGTAGGAATGGTGGCATTTCAAATTATGCAAGCCCAAGGATTGCCAGTTACGATGAATTTCGTAGACTGTAGAGCATATGATGAAGCTTCAATAATAATCCGCATTGCAAAGTTGAGAAGCATACCAATCTTGTACCCTAAAGACTTTTGGTGCAGGAGGGATCATTTGTCAAGCAAATTGGAATTAGTTCCTGCTCATAATATTCTGGATGGTAATTTACAAAAAGTAAAGTTTCTATCCACCTCTGGCATACAAATTGGTACACATGCGGTGTGTAAATGCAAGACACATGGGCATAATTGGTAGTTATTTAGTAGGCCCTACATGCATAATGCTCATGTGTCCCGCTTATGTACCAATTCGTACACTTGCGGTGGATAGAAACTTAATTCATTTACAAATATGTTGTACATGCTTGGTCTAAAAAGGGATCTATAAATATGATTTGTTCTTTTGGAAGGTCTCTGTGTTCTGGGAACCGATTTATTTGTCCCTGTATTGGATCATTAAGGCCATTATGCTAATTATCAATTGTTATCATCGCATTGATGAACTTGTTACCCCTGGTTAATTCATATTGTAATTATAGAGTGCATGTGTAACGTAAAATTTATATCTAGCAACTTAATAGTTAAATTTAGAGCATGTTTCACTTGTTATTTTGGCAATGTCTTGTCACTACTATTATTAAGCTCTATCTAGAACCTAAAAGTACTTAAGAACGAGTTGTTACTGTGAATCGTTAGTTGTTACTGTCTCTTTTATGTGATTTCTTACATTTAAATTCACATTGTCTTCTTTAAAAAAGTTTACATTTCCTTTTTCAGGATGGGAGCCTGTAGACATCGGTCCCGACTCCTTGGAGGAAATTTCTTCCTTGCTCTCAGAATTTGAGGTGAAACATTACTAGTTTCTTTGTGACATCCATAAATAAATATAGACTTTCATATATATATGTTATTGTTCAAGAAACTTTCTTGATATCTATGATAAAATTGAATATCTGGCTTACTTGCAGAAAATATTGTGGATTGGTCCTGTACAATTCAGTTTGCCGAGCCAGAAAATTGATGGAACACTTAAACTGGCTAAGATCGTAGATAACTTAGCTCAAAGAAATTGCGATATAACGGTCGTGGGAAATACAGCTTGCCAAGCTCTAATGAGGGTCACTAGTTCTGTCTCATCTCCGTATATGGTTGAAAATGCATCAATTGTGTGGGAAATGCTTAAAGGACAAAAGCTTCCAGGTCTCATGGCCTTAGATAGGGTATGTCTACGACCTTATCCTATAGCGAATTAGAGTAGACTGTGAACTTGTACTGTGTCATTGGATTGTTGTACTACTCGCTTTCTTTATCGCAAATTTGATCTTACTTTAAAACCTGCGATTGGGTGATTGTGGTAGACAAGAGAACACATAATATTGGTTTCATTAGCACTTGGTGTTGCAGGCATATCCACTGAAGATTGATTGGAATGCTACTTATACTAATCCAACTCGGCCTCTGGTGGTTGACATTGGAAGTGGTATTTCTCATAAGATTTCACATCATACTTCTACTGCGAATCTAAATTGCATTCACCATTTGGAGTTTGATACACTTTTACTGGTTACTTTGGGCTATCAGTGTAGATTGATTTATGATTATGGATAGATCGGCTAGACATATTCCATATGTATATCAACATGTTTTGTGGGTTCTTTTCCATTTTTTTTTTGTTCTTCTCTTGCTACTTCCTAAGATTTTTTCGATCTTTTAATATGATAGGAAATGGGCTTTTCCTACTTGGAATGGCCGAGAGAAGGAAGGATCTAAATTTTCTTGGCCTTGAGATGAATAAAAAGGTTGTGCTTTTGTCAATATTTTTAATCTTTCAAGCATTTACTTAACGTGACTACGTTGCATATATGAATTGATTGATATGCCTTATCAGTTGACACTCTGCACCTGTTCTATATTCAGCTCGTAAGTCGATGCCTTGCCTCTGTTGATCAATTTGGCATAAAGAATGGGTATGCGCCTTCTGTTCTCTTTGGGCTTTGTGATTGCTTTTGCATTACCTGATGACATTTTTTTGTTTTGCAAGTCTTCTATTGATCCTAAAACCCTTTCATTTCATTTTGCATGTCTTTATATGCATATGTATTTGTCTATTATTGTTTTAATGTTTTTGCTTCATCGATCTTTGTGCCCGGTGATGTGATTTTTAGTTCTGTTCCCTCACAGTGGAACACAGTAAGAGAGATAAAATACTTTTCTCTCTCTCTCTGTATCTATTGATTTGTAACAAGTCACTTGTTGAATTGAAGTTATAAATACCATATTGCTGATGCTATTTTTGCCTTTCAATTTTGTTAGATACTTCATTGCAACAAATGCAACCTCAACTTTTCGGTCGATAGTTTCCAGCTACCCAGGGAAACTAGTTCTCGTATCGATTCAGGTAGCTCAGGAAGTGGTTTCCTGCATATGCCATTTATCATTTGTATACTTGTTTTTCCTATTAAACTGGTGGTATTTGTCAGTTTATGTATTTCTCGCCTATATTATTTACGCAACTATCCTTTCTCATTGAAAATCATGAGCAAATTGCTACCGGCCATTAGGCCTAGAGGTACCCTTTCCAATCTGGGAGGTTACACGTTCAATATGTGGGTCGTTAAGATTATTTTTACCATTAAAGTATGATTTCTGATCCTTACCATTATTTTCCTTGTTCCCCATCGTATTTTTTCTATTTCTTTTATATTTGTTCTTTTTCTTTTATAACCCAGTTAAGTGAAAAAGAGTAGAAGTCCTATAGGCCCTTGGGATTTTTCATTGCGTGCTTCTCATTCGACACCTGAATGAGTCTTAATTTATAGCAAATTTATCTTTTGTGCAGTGCCCAAATCCAGATTTCAACAAACCTGGACATAGGTGGAGCATGTTGCAAAGATTACTAGTTGAAGCAATAGTAGATCTTCTTATATCCAATGGAAAGGTGACTAACTGACACTTATTTCATATAGCGACCTTGTTGAACTGCTTTTATGCAGTGCTCTTATTGTCGAACTAGAAAATGATTTTCCAAGTCATAACCCGATTCCTTTAGCTTCACCATTGATGTGGGATGATGTAATCACCACGTATTGGCGTGATATGTATTAGTGCTAATATTTTTAATCAATCGAGAAGTGATAATCAACTGCTGATAATCCTAAATTATGTTATTGGTTTGTTTATTGAATTTTCCGGTTACTAAATTCCAGGTCTTTCTCCAGTCTGACATAGAAGACGTAGCAGTTAGAATGAAGGAGCAATTTTTACAATATGGAAAAGGAAAGCTCGCACTTCAGGGAGGTTGGCTGAGAGAAAATCCTTTCGGAGTGAGATCAGATTGGGAACAACATGTGATAGATCGCGGGGATCCTATGTACAGATTAATGCTCTATAAATATATCATCAGTGAGTAAATTAGCTGGAGCTTTGGATAAATCAAACTTGGCTTTGCTTCTTAAAGATCATTTTGAAGTTGTTCATGATAGTTGATTTGCACTCTTGGGGAGTTAATCGTTTCTTCTACAGTGCCTACATTGATTGCGAAGGGTATGGCATGTCTGTCTGCTGTGGCGGAGCCGTAGGGGGCCAGGACAACCCCCCGATCTTGGCACGGCGACATGCCACGTCATCCAAGGTCACATATAATGGATATCCATGCAACACAAAACAGGAATCCTTCCCATGCCCCGTAGTCATAATCTTGCAAGAAGTAGTAGGGATCACATTTATCGTAGAAAAAATACACGTACCCGTGTCAACCCAAGGTTGGCCTGAGGTGACCTGCGGGCCCACATTCGGGCTGAACCAGTGCTGCTGACGCTGCCCGCTGGCCTGATTCGGTTCGGGATGCTATCATCACTGAATTATCCCTATTATTGGACCCTGTAATTTTTACGCTGCACTGATTTTTCTCGTTACGCACCATAGAATTTGCCTTGCCCAATTGAGGAAGTGGAGACATGGCTTATATGGAACTACGTGTATGATGATAAAACTCATTTAACCTAATCGGAAACTTAAAAGCTTTATGTGCTGAATTTTTAGCAAGAAAATCTTTGTAGGCACTATGGTAAGTACACGGTTCGGGAGCATCAATCAAATCCAACTCTTCTTTTAGGGCCATCAGACTAGTGTAATATTGTGCAACAATAATTATTTCCATCATAAATTGAATTAAAATTTTAGCAATATTATCTCGAGTAAAACGTATGGTTAACTCATAAATTGAATTAAAAGGCCATGAAAGGGCAACGTCACTGCAGCGATCCCAAGCATTCGCCAAGGTGTCATCTGCGGTTCTTCGAAGAGAACCAGTGATAAATCCCTATTTATTTCTATTTATTTTTAGCATTTAGGGCCCGATGCATGTTGTATTGCCAAGTAAAATAATTATTTCCATCAAAAGTGATAGGAATAAGAAAAAGATTTGGGTGGTAAGCACGATCAAGGAAATAGGAGGATTAGGTATCAATAGTGGTAGTAAAAGAAGAGGAGGCAGTAGTAATAATAGTAGTAGCAGTGGCTGGCGGGGATTGTTTGATATTGTCCATGCCGACGTGAGTCGGCCAGCGAGGAGAGGGAGTCCGGTGGAAGTAAGAGAATAAGAAAGGGTGCGGGTAGCTGCGCTATTAAGATATTAGGGTTAGTTTTTTTTTATATTTTGTTAATAAGATCCGATACAATGTCAAAACAATAAGTGGAATAATATTTTCATTCAATAATTAATGAGTACAAAGATAGTTTATATATAAGACTTTGAAGGAATAAATTGGTAAATACATAAAATTGTAATTACTCCAACAATTAAAACATGACACATATAATACAGGATTATAGAAAACTCGATATACTTTCTTGTATAATTTTTGGTAGTATGAACAATGAAATGCCACATTCAAATCCCTTGAATTTTGCACCCACGAATGTGTTCCTATAAATACACTTGTCCTTCGGATAGTCACAAAGCTATGACTACAATTAAATTTGATTCAACATAATGTATGTACAACAACACATATATCTATGCTAAATTAATCTTTCAAGATTTTTAACCTTTTATTTATTCCAGTTGCCAATTAATTGCATAGCTTGACAAGAAAATAAATTGCCACTTGTCATAATTATGGTGCATAGTATTAACTAGTGCATGGATGTTTTCGCATTAAATTTTTTACCCTGGTGGTGGTATAAAAGCTTATGTAATTTTTTGTTGTATTCCATTTAATTATGTACTAACTAAAGTTAATGACTTTTCAAAGCTAATATTTTATATATTTTTTCATCCCCATTTCTTTCTATTTATGATTGTATTAAAAATATATGATTTTATTTTCCTTTGATTAATTTCATTATGAGCACAATATTTATCTGTAATACAATATTTATCTCTAATACCTGATGAAGAAATAAATGACCAAACTTGAGAAAAATAAGAGGATCATATGGTTTTGCATCAACCTTGATTCTGCACTAGACTACATATCCAATATTTGGAACTTGTGTAATTCATTTTTGCCCAAACACATCATTTCATGACCCTACCTTGTCCGTAAAATAAATATAAAACTAAGAAAAAACCAATAAATTTACACCATAGATAATTATGCGAAACTATAATTTTCTATCTGCACAATAGTCATTTTCATAAATATAGGGGGTGTAGGCATTTAACTTGATTCTATTTATGCTAATATCACAAAATTTTAAATGCATGCCTCCTAATGAGTAATAACAGTACTAATTAAGCATAAGGAAAATGAACTATGGCATATAATTGGTAAAGAAAAATCGGTCAATCAAATGAAGAATCAACTTTTAATAAACAAAAGGTTAAATTTCAATCAAAACTTAAAAAAATGTCATATGACAGAGTTTGATATTATCTCTTTTGAAATAAATACAAACTAAAAACTTGTACCTTTTTATTTTATATATGTAAGCTTGGGTAAGAATCATCCCATCTCATATATGATAAAATGGGTTGAAAGAGTATATGAAAGAATTTGTGAAAAATCTCTTAATGTGTGTCTATTCCTTTCCAACGTGGACTTATTTATAAAGAAAAATGCCCTTTTTGTTAAGTTTAATTGGATATTAAATGAGAATTACAACAGGTTTTATATGATATTGCAAATTGTGAATGGAAAAATTAAAATTTGAGAATTTAGGAATTCAATGAAACGTGTTTATATAATAAATATCATTTAATTTTTCATGAGGCTGTTTTTCATCCATTAATAACAATAATAATGATAATAGTAATTGAGAGTAGACACGTGTCATTCTCTTAAGGCGCCACTTGTCGCAATGTAACAACATTCTTTTGTACACGATATGATATGATGTAAAAATTATATGTATATAGTATGTAAAACTTGCTCTTGTCCCTTACCAATAATGTTAAATTAAATTTATTAATGCACCCCTTAATTGAAATCATTTTAAGAAATGGCAATGCATTGAAATAATAAATTGAATAACTATATTTATTATATGAGAAGGCCAATTAATATTTTAATATTGCACACGTGTCCCCAAGTCAGGGGCACCACTTGGCGCAATATTATGCAAAAGCTCCATCTTTAATTTATTGTATATGATAAGATATAATATATTCTAACGTTTCAATTTTATTTGAGAATTTAAGAATTAAATGAAACATTTTTATGTAATGAATGTCATTTAATTTTCCATGAGTTTGTTTTTTCATCTATTAATAACAATAATAATGATAATAGTAATTTAGAGCTGACACACGTCATTCTTTTAGGGTGTTACTTATCGCAACCTAACGTAGATGTTCTGCTTTTAGTTTATTGTATGTGATATGATATGATATGATTGTTCTGGACTATATGATATGATTGTTCTGGACTATGGTACATTAAAGTAAATTATGCAGCTTTTCAAGGGAAGAGATGACAATAGCATGAATAAGAATATGAGGAAAATCTATTTTGACTCGTATAGAAGGGATCAAGGAAGTTTGCCTAAAATAACTTTACATCTTACAAAAATTATGATTTGTTCGAACTCCAAGTCGCCTAGATAAAATGGATTTGAATTGAGTTTACTTGGATGCGATTAACAAAATGGCATACATCGTTTGATAGTAGCCCTACTAATACCAAAACAATATGGGATGTTAGCATCACCAACCAAAAAGATGGTCCATGCGCATTATATTGGCATTGTTGAAAGATGCATGTTATAATGTTATTTATAGTTCGCCAGTGTAACGCGATTGCATCGGCTTTAATATGTATATTGTTTGGTGATAACTGATTAATGCATGAAATGTAGTTAATACATTCAAGCATTGAATAATGATGACAATCATAACCATATATGATTATAGTCATCGAAAGGGTGATAATCATAATCAACCACCATAATGCGTTCGTAGTGTCAGGAAAAAAGTTCAAAAGGTTGAGATTGAAAAGAGAGCAAAAATAGCATGTATATGCCATGCTTTAGGGCTTTTGAAGAGATATTATGTATGTATTGACTGCACAATTATCACCTTATATTGTTGTTAACTAAACACATGTGATCCATTGGCATTACTGTAACTAAGAGTGGACAACGATGGAAACCATTTGCCCATGAGATTGCTAATATCCAAATGGACGACTTCCATAATCTTCACCATCCATTACAAGCACATCTATTGCAGTAACATGACATTATAATCATTGTTCTTATTAAGCACAATCGAGATTGACCTGTCCAAAGTGAAAAGCAAAAGCGATTATTGATCCTACACAGTGGGGTTTTTGAAAATACAGGATCTATCACCTTATGATTGTTGTTAAGCCAAACACATGTAATTCATAGGCACTAGTGTTACCAAGACCGAATGCGATGGCAACTACCCATCCATGTAATTGGGATTATCCAAATGGGCATCTTATAATCTCAAACGTCCGACAAAATATAACTTTTACGGGACATAAATTGTTATAATTGTTACAACAATGAACCATCGATATTGAACAAATGTTATCCACACGAGCACCTTATAATCTAAACCGTCCATTACAAATATTTATGTTACCCTGTATAATTTTGTAACGGCCATTACAACAACACGGGCCAATGGCTGCAATCTTTAATGGACTGCAACAACTACCAGCCTAATTGGTGTTGTTAGTAAAAATACCGATAATCTAAATAAAAATAATGTGGTCGGCACACAAATTATATATAACAACGCTTCTAATACGAGGCTTTGGATTTTTTCTACAATGATCCAGATCAAAACTACAAAGTTGCAGACCACAGACCCAATTTTAACAACAATGGACGGTCGAGATTAAACAATCGCTTAATAATTATATATATAGTATCCAGAGGAGCAAAGGGAATGTGTTGATTGCCACGCGTTGGGGCTGTGAGAGTGGGGGTCAAGACACATTTGTGTCCGGAAATTGATTCCATCTTTCGTGAAATTAGGGCTTCGCGTTCGTCTCTCGATTTTGAACTCAATCGCATGATTTTCGTTCTGAGTTTCTCCTGAATCTCTCTCTCTCTCTCTCTCGCTCCCTCCTTCAGCTTCTTTCCCTTACTGGTAAGGTTATCGCTCTCTCTCTCTGGTGAGTTATTAGTTGCATATTTCTCACTGCAGCTGCTTTAATTACTGGGTTTCGAATTTCAGATGACTTGTCAAGTAATTTAGACCTATCTTCTACTGCTTGGTTATTTTTAGTTTTGTTTTATGGTGATTTAGCATGCATATTAGATTGAATTTACAATATGAAGGCTTAATTTGTTAATTTAATCCAGACCAGGCTGCTGTGGCTTGGTTTATTTCGGGGGTAATTTAGCACGCGGATTAAATTGGATTTTCATTTGTATGGGAAATGCTTAATTTGTCATATAATTAAGACCCGGCTGCTGCGGATTGGTTAATTTTATTTCACGGTTATTTAACTTGTAGATAATTAGGATTTTCATTTGAAGGTTTAGTTCATGAAGGAGATGCTTAATTAATCATGTAATTGAGACTCAGATGCTGCTATTGTGGCTTTATTATTGAAGTCAATTTATTTTATGGGTAATTTAGAATGTAGATTGGATTGAATTTGTCGTATGAATGCTTAATTTTGTATAGGAAATGCTATTGATGCAGTAGTTTTTATAGACATCAGACAATTAAAGTGATTCCGTATTTATGTTGTAGGTAAGCAATCTCGTGCTTGTTGCCTTGACATCGTGTTACGATTTAATGGGCATCAAAAGCACTCATTTATTTTTATTTTAATTTTTGGAAAGTTGAATTAGCTTGTTATGTTAGTCTTGTCATAAGATGGACAATGAACATAGGATACTCTGTATTGCATTATCAACTTCAATATGAAACTGAGAAAATAACTTTTACCTGAGCCTACATGTATACATACTGGGATTAGAATGCCTTTTGTAATGCGTTTAGGTTATTTAAGCTCTCCCTGGTCCTGCCCATTGATCTATTCATATATTTGCAGCCATCTTGGTTTACGTCCTCTTTTTTCTTTTTTTATGCCCTTTAAACCCTTCTTTTTTTCTTTGGGTGGGAGATCATTGATCTCATCAGAAGATTACCTCTGTGTTTATTGGTGTTTTTTGGCTTTCGGATTCTAATCATTCTTTTCATTATAAGTTTGGACTCGGCATCTTTTAATTGCAGCATTGAAGACTTGATATCATTTATTTAAAATTTCTTAGCGAGAATATGGGACTTAGAACTTGATTCGGATGTCTTCAGCAGGATACAGATGGAACCACAGGTTTCCCTAGACCATGAGGCAAACACTCACCCTGCGAATATCAGAATTAATGAGTGTGGTTGTGGTGGGACCACTTCTGCTCAAAAACTTGATGAACTACAGCCAGGTACATTTTCCTTTATTATTTGTCTTTGTTCCCGTTTCTTGTATTAGTTTTCTATAAGATACATGTTATTTAATTGAAATTGTAAAACTGCACCTTTTATTGCAGCTTCCTCTGGAGGTAAAAAACCCACACGCCAATGGGCTGCTTGGACACGCCAAGAAGAGGAAATGTTCTTCAATGCATTACGGCAATTTGGAAAGGTATGATGGGATGTAGTCTAGGAACTTGGATTTGGATTTGTTTTTCTGGATACAAACTAATGCAATATTATGATTTCCTGTAACAGAATTTTGAAAAGATCACTGGTCGTGTTCCCAGTAAAAACAAGGATCAGGTATTTTAATTGATGATGAATTCTTTATTCATAAATTTTCTATTTATAGTGGGTTGAAGTTGCCTGTTTTGGCATTTTGTAGGTTAGACATTATTATTATCGCCTTTTAAGGCGCATGAACAAGCTACTGGGCCCTGAAGTGTGTCTTGATGCCAGAAACTCCAAAGATACTAATGCTGCAATGCTCCGATGGTAAGTTTTAATGTTGCCTTCTACTTAATGAATATTTGTTTCTGATGTGGTAAATTGTTCAAATTAGTTTGAGCTTGGTATTATTTAGTACGTTTATATGGCTATACAGCTATGATTGCCATAAATGCCTGGTGTAAATCAAAATTTTCAAATAGCATGTCTTGACCTGTACAACTATGTTTCGAATGTATTGGTAGATTGTTCAAGTCCAGGTGATCTCTGGCATGATATAATCTCTTTGTACAGGTGGACTTTGCTCGAAAAGTATAGTTGCAAATCCTCAAAGCTACACCTGAAACCAAGAAGATTCAAGATATTTTTAGAGACTTTGGTTAGTCGGACTATCATTATTAGATGATTGTTTGCATGTATGTTAAAAATTGTTTTTTCAGAAAATGTTAAATTAGTTTATGTTGGCTTGAAGGAGAACCAACTCTTGAAAGATCGAAAAAAGTATAAAAGGAAACAGCCTTCTCAACGGGAAAATTGTTCACCTACTACACCAATAGTTGTCTCTCATCAGGGACGAGCATCAGTGCATGACGGTCCTGCAGTTAGACTGGTTCTTGTTGACAGCCAGAATATTCAACAATCTAACTCTGTGAAAGAAGTTTCTTTAAAGCGCAATGTAAATATTGGAATTAATCGTAAGAATTGCAAATCAGAGTCTTTCCCAGCATCAACAGTGAGGCAGCGGAGAAAACCAGGTGTATTTCATGATTTGAAACTAACCATGTGTGCTTATTGTTTTAGTTTTTATATTTTTTAACAAGTACAATGGCAAATGAAGTATATGACTCCTTTGAGGTCCTTTAAGGTCAAGGGTGTTTAGTGACTGCTTCTGCTATTGACTGTTCATAGTCAACCTTGATTTGATATGCAGTTTGGTTTTTGCTAACTCGATTTTTCGGCTACCTTAATTTAGCTTGTGCACTTTTTGGTTGAAAATTTGCCTGTCTACTGCTAGTGGTTTCACCTTATGCATAGGCAAGCTTTAGAATGCATGGTCATTGTTTTGCTTGCTCATAACAGATAGAAATTACAATGAGATTCATTTGTACTGCCTTTACTTTCAATAGCTGATGCATTGCCTTTAGATACCCGAAGTATTTGGCTATATCATTTTGTTCTCTAGGCTAGCAACTAGTTGTCATAGATTCTTGCATGTTCTTGACGCTTTGAGGAGTCGACTCCTTCTAGTAGGTGTGTAGAAGGTTGCTCATTCGAACTAATTTTATTTTTTGAGCATGGGGGCATTAGTTTTTTTTTATTCTTTATTTATTTGATTTCTGGAGAAAGAGAGGGGAGGTGGGAGAGGAGGAAAAAGGAGGTGGGGAGTTGTTTGAGCCCATAACTTTTTCGTGTGACACTTGGAATTGGAGATGATATGTCTCTGTGGAGCTTTTGAGTCAGATACCTTTTTCCTTTTTTTCACATCCTTTCAACTAAGTTACCTATTCTCCAACTGGAACCTAAACTACTTCTTGCTGTATGTCTAGTGGTGCATGTATATGTCTTCACCAGTTTGATTTCCCATTTGCTTGCTGTTAGTCATTTCCGTTTCTCTGCCTGTACTTGTAAATTTTGTCATCTCATTGTTCCTGTATGGGTGTCACCTTATGTTAAGCAGCTACTGCCTCAAAAGCTGCATATAAAAGATGGGAAAAGGCTGCAATTGCTGGAGTCTCATTGGTTGCTGAAGCTGCGGAGCACTTGGAGCGTACAACCATTGATAAAGAGGTTGACGAAGTCCAAGGTACATTGTTGAGTACTTATGCAGATAAGTGGAGCATTGAATTATTTCTGCTAATAACGAATTAGTGGGAGGTTGTACATGACATTATGCAGGATATGTTGACATTCTCTAATTTAAAACTCTACTTTCTAGACCAAATTGTTTCTGATCCTGCTGGGAGCGATGTGCCTTCTTGTTCTGCTCCTTCACCAAATTCATTTGTTGACAATAATGCTCAAACTTCTGTCAAACTAAAGCTCCAGTTGTTCCCAATTGATGAAGGTACCCGAAAGGCCTTGGAAATGGTAAGTCATCTTCTCCTTTCTTTCAGTAAAAAAGAAGGTTTTAACAATTAAGAATGGGGTAACAATTTTTACTATGAGTTAGTTGTGGTTGGTTTTGAGTAGGGGTGGGAACGAGTTGAGTCGAGCCCAATGTTGCTCTAATCGAGCCGAGTATTATTCGAACACGAGTATCATTTTTGTGCTCGAAATCGAATTGATAAAGAGAACCAAATACTCGACTAGATTCGATAAAGACTCAATAAATTATTTCTAAATATATTTTATATATTATTTTAAAATAATAAAATTGATTATTTGGGGTAAAATATTTTTTTATGTTATCAAATAAGGTCATATCTTACTAGTGGTATGCGATGAAAATTTTTATTTTTAACTTATACACACACGTGTGTGTATATATATATATATATATAAATATATATATACATGGTTGTTAAAATAG
>MKEJ01074090.1:0-10493 GCA_001753735.1 Embelia ribes | reverse complement strand
GTCTTGTACCAATTGCAAAGCCCACAACCAATAGGCATGGAAATAGCCAATCGCCCAATATTCGTATTATTTAAGTTCTTCACAAAAAGTAGATAGTTTTTACTATAACCATGTATACTTATGTTAAATTTTACAAAATTAAGACCCTTTGTTGCAAAATTAATAACAAAATATTTTTAGGTATGCAAGTTCTATATAATTTTAAATATACATATAATTTTGTAACAAGATATCAGCTCTTCCTCTTATAAATATTAGATAAATGATTCAAACCTCGCTGGGTTATTGCTTATACTTGCTTCTTTTTCTCTCTCTCCTGTTAGTGTGGAGGGTGAAATGTATTTCTTATAACAAATTTAAGTTTGAATATAATAAACATATCTACTTGTACTTTTTATACTTTTGTGGTCATTTTATTACCGTAAACTTTAATTTAATACCTCATTGGAGGCATTCTAAAAAAAAATAATGTATAACTAAATACTTGTACACTTGTCTTTTTTATTTTATATTATAACTCATTATTAAACAATTAAATTTGAATTAGATGGTGTTAAAAAATTTTCATTTTCATAAAAAAAATGGGAATGAACTTTTAATTCGATAAGGTTTAGTTGGGTATATGAAACTTTTGTTCTCCTCGATAAATTATTGCGTCCACCTTCGTAATACATTTATGATGGTTGCAATTAGTCATATAATATAAATTTACACATAAAATAGAAATTATTTGACGGTC
The DNA here is from genome assembly GCA_001753735.1 of Embelia ribes. Lineage (NCBI taxonomy): Eukaryota > Viridiplantae > Streptophyta > Magnoliopsida > Ericales > Primulaceae > Embelia > Embelia ribes. Next base: position 9,754 of record MKEJ01074090.1, on the reverse strand, counting down.
AGGAACATGATATTGCTAGGTCTATGACGTGTGTAAACAAGTTAATAAGTAGAAGTGTTGTCGATAAACAATTGGTATATTGTACAAGAAGTCAAGACAATGACAAGGTGTAACAGGTTACGACATAATTTTTCTTCAAGCGTTAACTAGTAGTACAAGGCAGAGCGGCCTTCTTTGTAGCAGGTACATACCAAGGCACATGCCATTAAATTAAATACAAACAATCAAATATTAAAGCCCAAACAATTTGAGATTCCAGTTCAATATTTTGGATTTCTAATTTGTATTGTGGATAATTGCTCCTAACAAAGTTAGGATAAAACTAATTATTTGGGCAAAATCACATAAGCGATAACAACGGAAAAAATAGTACTAAAATGTCAAGCAAGATGGCAAAACAAAACTAATAACAAAAGACAAAAAAATACTACCAAAATAACTAAGAAAACCGTTACTAGTGAAACCCATTCAAGATTTATTATAACTAGATCAAGGTTATAATAAATTTTCCCGCTCACCACCTAGATACCCGAGGGTTTGCCTTGAAAAAATTTACCAAGAATACTACTTGGATTTTTCCCATCTTATACATCTCTAGAATTTTTTCCTTTAAAAATCATTCCAAGCGCACTCAAGAATTTTTTGAGCCTTACAATTATAAGTATTTTTCTGATCTCTTAACCTCTAATATACGTTCTATATAATATACATAGAGTACACAAGGAAATAGAAACAAAATAAAATCAAATTTTCAACAATCAGATTTTCGTGCTCTATCACCATGTAGGGTTGGCGATTCATCATCAAAGGCTTATTGTAACTTTTAGTTTTGTTTGATTTCGAATTCGACTAAAAATATTCCGAGAATACTATTATCGATTTCTCAACCTCTGTTGTGCACCGGATTTGAGCCAATCTCCCAATAATCTCCACCTTTCGCAAAAACATCTGGTCAACCAAATAATTCTGAGCTCCACTTGCTACATTGCACACCATTGTCTTCACCGTTTAACCTTTTACTTGCAACCACCACCTCTTCACTAAGATGGGCACAATGAATCCATACTTCCTTTTAATTTATCAAAGACATCCAATTTTGATGAGACCCTATCGAGATGCTTCCGAACTGGCCAATCCACCAATCCCACGACTTTCATCGCACCTTTACCGACGACCTTTTTTCCATTGTCATCCTTCCTTTTCCAAGCAATACCCCATTAACTACCAACAAAATCACCATCCGCCTTGCCAACCATAATCTCATGATTGCCGGCATTAATCTTAAACTCCTTGCACCATGCGCACTCAAACTCATGCAACCATCACTTTTAGAGAAAATAAAAGCTATAACTACTTCTCCATCTACAGAAGTAGGTCCTCCTACAGCTTCACCTACAATTGTATCGCTTTGTAATTTATAGATGTTACCCTTGATTTTCTTACCTTCAAGAATCAAGCGACCTTTCTTTAGCCCCTTCAACACTCCACCTTGATGCTTAAAAAAGTACCCTTTAACATCACACTGGCATAAAGAAATAAGGTTCTTTCTAAGGCCCGGGACGTTCCTCACCTCCTTTAGTTCTTTCGGTCCACCACGTATCAAGAGCTTCACCATTCCAACACCTGCAACGTCACACACTATATCATCATCTATGCGCACTGAACACCCATCGACTACCTTGTACAATCCTCGATCGAACCATCCATGATAGCAAATGCATCTCTAATATCTTCATCCATAAAGTTCGCTCTTTCAACGAAGGACACGCTGATTTGAAGTTCCATTCTTATCCATAATTCTAACATCCCTTCAAATTTCGTGCAGAGTTTTGGTTATTACCTCCCCTTCACCTTGACTGACCATTCTGCCTCTTACCCTTTATCTTAAGAGCAGAATCTGATGGTTGCAGAGTGCTATCCATCTTCTGAGTTTCCTCATTGATGATAGCATCACGGACTTTATCAAATTTCAACTTAGTTTTCCACACCGCGCTACTAAGAGTAGTAACCTAATTGTTCCCACTCTCTGGTAGCGAGGCTAATAAAGTCAAAGCTTTAACTTCACCGTAAAAAACAATCCCAATAGAGCTCAATTGGACAATGATTTTCTTGATCTTATTGACATGATTCAAAACCGAAGCACCATCATCCATCCGAGTATTAAACAAGCATCGAATATGATATACCTTATTCACCTGTAATGACCCTGAAATTTTTATAATTTTTTTCAAATATAAATAATATTATTAATTGTGTATAATGATATTATTTATCTTCGTTCGTTACATCCGTTGTCATAGTAAATCATTCATGTCATTGTACATCATTCGTAGTCATTGAATCACATTCGAAGTCGTATTGAAATTGTTGTTTGTTGTTGTTAAGGTTTAAGGTAGTTTGAGTTGTTGAGTTGTTGTTGTTAAGCCTTACTCAAAGCTTAGCATTTCTGCATGTTCGACACCTATCTGACAGTCAGAGCTGCTGGACAACATGTTCCAAGGTTTATTTTTTTGGCCAAAAAGTTGGAAATTTATTAAAATTTTATATTTCCTGATGGTTGTCTGGCAGCTGCCCATTGATATATAGGGGTTTGACGGTTGACTATAGGTTGTTGGATAAAGACAGTATCGGGTAAACATCTTTTTCACTATATATTATATCATTGTTGGTCAAAAAGCTACTTTTTCTGCTTATTCTACAAATATATATATAGAGAGAGTGTGTTAGTGATGATTTTGAGCTTAGATCTTCAAGTCTTTCATCGATTTAGCTCAAGGTATCGTTTGTGGTTAAAAATAGATGTTCGAGGTCCGTATTGCAAGAGTTACGTTTTGACGTAAGTCTCGTCTTCTCTTTTATTCATTCATCTTTTTTTTATTTTTGTGCCTTTCAGGTACATCGAAATAAATCTATACAATTTCTTCTTGATGTCTCATAGATTATCTTTTGTATAGGTTTGAGTTGATTCGGGACCCGTTGTTAGATTGTTTCGGAAGGGTTAGAAGAGGGCTTTTTGGGTTGAAATTTGTGAAATCATTCGGGGATTTTTGGAGGCTTGTAAGGTATGAGTAGATTAAGAATAGCAATATGAATATCAAAAGTATGTGTATCGATGCGTATAACATGCCTTTATTTCGTATTTGGCTTCGTAGATGATATATTGATTTATTACATGATAAATTTCATTTCGTGGTATATTGTAGCATATTCGTTTCTAAATTTTATAAGATTAAATCGTAGTATATTTCGTGGCATTGATATCATAGCATCAATATTATTGTGGCATCATTATAATCGTTGATATCTAGGCATACTTATTTGTAGACTTTTCATACTTATTTTGTGGAAAAATATCATTCTATAAATCGTGGATAAAATTTGTAGTTTTGTGTAAATTTTAAAGCATGCTTATCATAAAATAAAAGTGTGCCCTTTGTGTTATTTTCTATTTCTTTTCAGGACACCAGTATCAACTTTTACCCCTAAAACCTTGTAGTTTTTTATTCGTGAATTAGCTTGGGGATATACACCTTTACCGTGAGAGCCAAACAACTTGCATAGGGAGAGACCTTCGATAACTCTAGGTGTCAGTGTACCTTAAAGCAAGGCTTATGATTCACATTGCACTATAATGCGTCGATAGTAGGTGGGGCATTCGTAATTCGCTTCAAAACCTTTGTAGCATTCATTGACATTTGTAGTACTTGTAGTTCACTTATGGCGTCATTGATGTCTCACTCCGAATCCCCATAAACCCGGGAACGTGGACATAATAAAAGAAAGATAGAATGAAATATAATATACAAGGTTCCAAAAGAAAAATAAAGTAATGACTACGTCATTCTCATCTCATCTATTCGTTATTGCAGGGTATTCCTATCACATTCTACAACATAGAATGCAACAATCCCAGAAAAGTAAATCTATGCTAAAAGCAAGGACGAAGGCCAGCTCCAACTCCAGAAAAAATATATATATGTCTGATACCGAAATAAACTCACTAGTTTACAAAATACAATTTACAAGCATTATGTTTGCCAAAATATCATCTCTATCAGAGTATACTAATACATCAAAAGAAAATACATAAAGCACTAAGCAATAGTGCCAATAAAATATGTACAAATCTACAAGAGCACCTACTGATACTCAGTGCCCATTTCGACACCTGTAACGCAGTATGATAATATAGGAAGAATACAAAAGAGGCAACGGATAGCCAAATAACTCCACTATAAAAAAGAGACTAGGCTATATATATACGTATGGACTATATATCAACATATGGAAATATCATGAATGTAAGTACAAATATGATCATGAATGTCACCCTCAGCCACACACACATTCCAACACTATATATTTTGGGACTAAATTCACCACATTTTTAAATATTAAGATTTGCCACTCACTTTATGATGTAATCAAAGTCTTTATTAACTGTCACCTACTCTATGATATGGTTAATGGTAAAATCCTAGATCTGGTTTCCCTACTTTCATGGTAAGACTGAATGACCTCATTGCTCTCCACAATTTTTATAAATCGTCCCAAATTTTGAAAGAACAATAAATCAAATTGTTAAACTCCGAGATATTAATATGTTTAACTTCTCATGAGGAACAAGAAAATCAAATAAAATTTCTCGTACAAGAAGTGAACGGAAGTCGAGGTAAATCAAATGAGAGAGACAAAAGAAAAAACTTACGTAGAAATGATCCATACGATGCAATATTGAAGAATATTCACTTTTTTTCTGTATCCGAGCACCAAAACTAGATAATTTCAAGCCTAAAATGTAACGTCTCAGAAATTATGAGTAAATTTTTAGCTTTTATAATAATATTATTAATATTTATAATATTATTATTGCGTACGTGTCATAATTATAGTGAGATTGTCATTCGCATTTAGGTGCACGTTTGTAAGTTTTGGTGAGTTATATATTGCTTTAGAGTATTAATGCATGCTTGTGAGTTGTGAGTTTTGGTGAGTTATATGTGGAGTTATATATTGCTTTAAAGTATTTAATGCATATTAGCAAGTAGTATGTTTGGATAACGTTTGGTGAGTAAATTGCGAGTGTTGATGTCGTGAGATATTGAGAACTTGTGTGAGTTGATGTGAGTGTGAGGCTTGCGAGTTTATAAAGATTATGTGTTGATGTAGGCATGAGTGGATATTGGTGTTGAAGTGTGTTGAATTGTGTGAGAATGGTATTAGAATACGTGTTTTAGCATGGGGTCGTAAGACGAAAGTCATGGTTGAAGTTGTTGTTGGTAGTGCCATACAAAAATTCTGCAGTTTGTCATTTATGTTCAGGCTCAGGTGGAGCCATTCGAATTATGAGATTATGCCGTTCAAATGGCAGATCCGTTGGAACGGTGACTACATGCCGTTCGAATGACAGAAGCAAGTGGGGCCCATAATCCCTTTTTCAGACTTATATCGTGTGAAATGTGTCTTTCTCCCATTTTTCTAGTGGGCAAACAAAATAGGGAGAGAAAGAGGGCCAGTAAGGGTGAGGTTTGAGGGATGGCACCATCTAACTCGGGGGCTCGGATCTGAAAAGTAATTGCATATTTGGACTCATTGACACCTAAGCTCTATTTTGACATAAGTTTATCTTCCTACTCGCTCTTTCTCAATGCCTAGTTTTTCCGTGCTAGGTCTGAATATCAAATTAAAGTTGTTATACTTACTCTTTGTAATTAGTAGACCATTTTTGGCTAACGTTCATATTGATCTATTTCCGTTTGATAGATCAATCCCAAGGTGAAGTTAACGAGGAATTTGGGGTTTTTTTACGAGAGCTTGCAAGGAACATTTTAACCCGCTATAAGGTACGAGTAGCCTACAAAATAGGAATATATTCATGAGATTGGGCAAGCCCCTACTTGTGTGATTAGGGTATAATTTAATTGTTTTCTTTGTGAGTAATATTAATATTAATTTTAATGTGTTAGAAATTAATATCAATGAATGAAAGCATGTTGGGTGAGAATAATATGAAATTTCTATGGATATGTGTTTATTTCATATTAGTGAGCATTTGGTATAACATTTTCATTTTTATGTTAAAAAGTAAGTTTTTGATATTGATGTTTATCACAGTGAAAAATGAGAGTTTTTGAAAATCAAATTTTCAAAAAAAGAGAATTGATGAGAAGAGTGAGACTTGCGAAAAAAGTGAATTTTTGTGAGAAATTGGACTGAAACAAGCTATTGAATTTAAAAGTGGATTTTAAAATGAGAAATTGATATTATGTATGAGTTGCATTGCATTTCGGGTTGAGTCATTTTTTGCTTTCTTTTCGGGTCCGTGTTGCCTTTTTCGTACAGTGAGAAAAATAAAGAGAAGGCTTAGCGCCTTATCGTGAAAGTCGAGAAACTTGATTAAGGATGCACTATAATCGCATCAAGAGTGTTGGTAGATTATAACATAGGTTCTACGAGATAGTCCTATGATTTTTACAAATAGTAAGAGACACTTGTCCCAAATTTCTAGTAATCTGTGAGTTGTGAGTCTTTGTGTGTATGGGTACATGTATGTGTTCGTGGGCTTGCATTGCATTGCATTACATTATTATTTTGTAGCATAGATATTACACTTGTAGGTACTGCACAAAATCATTTATATTATCGTATTTTGGAGACTAACTTGTATACATCATTTTCTACTTTTGTAAATAAATTTACTATAGGTGCCGAGGCTAGTGAGAAGCACTATTGAGGGTGATATCATCATTGTATATATTTTTTTTGGACAAACATGTATTAGGGATTTTATTTTATTGTATCAGCCTCACTTTTATGTTGTATTATTTTGAGGCTTAGAGGGATTTATTTATTTTGTAGATTAGTGACTTATAATAGACGTGATGTATTTTGAGCCAGAGAGAATTGTGTGTTACATTCTATTTTTACTCTATATTGGTAAGAGTCACGTAAATGTAATATATCTTATCAGTGTTGGAGCATGTAACTCATTGTGTATTTCGTAAGCTAGGAATTTACTATTATTTATCAGGTTGGTATTTCATTTCTGTGTACTCTGATATATGCGAACATGTTGTAGAATGTGAAATTGATAGGTTGTGGTGTTAGTATGGATTCTCTATTTTTATTTTCAAAACAAATAAAACTTTTTTCATTCTCTTTTATCTAAAAAGGGAATACACTCACTCTCTAAGGTTTCTAACAGGTTCGGAGCTTACCTCGGATTTTTTATAAAAATTGGGGCGTGACAATTTATATTTATTTTCTTTCTATCTTTTTATTTTAAAATAATGAATATTTTTGTACTATAAATATCTCCCTTTGTTATGTGTTTTATGTATCCCTTTTTCTTACAAATTTTCATAAGTCTTGTAAGTTTCTCACTCTCTTCTTTATACTTTTTAAATTTTCTTAAGTTGTTATAATAATATTATGCAAGCTTAACTTCCATAAAGGATTTTAAAAGGGTCACTCCCCATTTTCTTGTAATATGTATAATAATATTTGATCTTAAATGAAATATCTTTTATTCATATTATGATTGTTTACCTTTAAGAAAAGTTTGTTAATTATTATAAGTTACTAAATTTGACTAGTTGTAGACGAAATACGATTTTGGCACATCTAATACTTACTAAGAACTTTTTAATTTACAAACCCAAATTAACTTTCTAATAAGAACCAATACTCATGTTTTAATTTTATCATTATCCATTTGTAAAAATTTGATAATTTTTTTTTACAAGTATGGAGCCTTTAATTAAACCAAGTATGGAAAAGAAAATGGTAGATACCTTCTTTAAAATCATTATTCTCGTTAAACTTTATTCACTAGAGACAATCTAAAAGATAAAATGAAAAAAAATGGACATTTTTTATTTTAGAATAGAACATAATTTCTTATCATTTCCAAAGAAAATTTTCATCTTTTCATTCTAAACATAAACCCCTTCTTACTTTCAAACTTATTACTTTCTAGTAACTTATACACTCTCTCTCAGTGGACTATAATTGTAGAATTTACCGAGAAAACTAGCTACAACAATCACCTATATTAGGATAACTCCGAGAAGTAGACAAGTTTTTGGCGCCGTTGCCGGAGAGTCTTGAAAAGAAAAAAGTCAAGTTTTAAAAGTTTTTTAAGGTTATTGTTGAATTTTTATTTTTTATTTTTGGAACTTTGAATATTTATTTTATTTTGCCTAAAAAATAAGAAAGATAAAAATATAATTAGTAATATACTATATAAACTTTGCTAGTGAATATTCCACCATTGCGATTTACCCTTGGTTGTGGATATCCCTTCTTTGTTATTTTATTTTTTGCACTTTAAATTCTAGTAATTTTTCTTTTCAAAGCCCCATAATTGAATATTCCGCTAGGTATCGCTGGTGTTAGACGCCACTATAACGTCCTGAAACTTTTGGGTAAATTTTTCGTATTGTTAAATAATATTATACGAGTTATAATATTTTGCCCCTATAGTATACATTATATACTAGCGCTTGGATGTGGTAGACAATTTTTTGTGATTGTGATTTGGCCGTGAAAAAGGGTTAAACGTGATTAAGCGAAAGTTGTAGTCATAACATCCAATCGGTATTTTAATGGTATCTTACAAATCGTAAATCTGATTGAGACTTATGATATAGGATTGGAAAGTTGTGTTATGTATATACTACTTTTATGTTTTGCCAAAAATTTAACTTAAAGCGTAGAGGGGTCAGAACATGTCCCGAAATGTTAAAAAATTGCTTGATCAAATTGTTACTTGATCGGTATTTTGGTCATATCTCCCAAACCGTAATTCCAATTAAGGTCTCGTAATTTTATTAGAAAGATATTTCAATTATCTACAACCTTTATGTTTTGGTAAAAGGTTAATTCAAAGTATGGAGTGGTCAAAACGGTATCCGAAGTAGAGGTGACAACACAACAAATTTGCTTGGGCTCCACTATTTTGACTTTTAACCATTTTTTTTGTATATATACACACACACACACACATACACATGGTCGTAGAGCTGGGGAGCTAGCAGAGAAGAAGAAGAAAGGTGAGGTGTAGCTTGCCATATGACTAGCTAAGGTGCTCAGAAATTTTCCAAAAATTCATATTCGTGATCTTTGCATCGTGGAGTTCATGATGAGGTAAATTTCTTTACTCTTCTTGATCATTTACATTTTCTGCATTCACAGGCTTTGCGAGATTTTTGAAATTAAAATTTATATTATTGTTCACCATGACTAGCGGATCATTTTATCCTCAAGTTCGTGGTTATCCGAAGCCGTTTGCTAGGTCGATTCGGAGTTTGAAGCTTCGAGAGCCTTCGAAGATTTTCAGGCTATTTCATCTAGTTTCACCCATTGGTTGGCTTCGAGGTATATACACTTTCTACTAGCCATTACATTCTCTACGGATTGCTATAAATTATATTATCTCATTTTCTCGGGGGCGATACCTCGATTTCCATATATCTATCGTACGTGAAATTTTATTTGATATTCTTGTTTACCATGATGAGATGATCACTTTTATATCTCAGAGATTAACGTTTGATTTCATTTGATATATCAAATCATAAGACGAAGAAGAGGAGTATTTGGGGTTTTTGTGTAGAAAGTCTCGGAAGGGCTTTTGTAGCCTTTGTAGGTACATCAGACTCTGAACTCTACTCTAACGTGGAGCATTTGTATGTATATTAGCATGTTGTTAGTAGTAGTGTATTTTTTTGTTTGTATGGTATCAATATGATGT
>MKEJ01074086.1:0-20414 GCA_001753735.1 Embelia ribes | reverse complement strand
ATTTATTTATTTGCAACTACTGGGATACTCTGACACCATAAATTCCTTCATGATATATAAAAATGTTATTATATTGATTTGTGACAAGGTAAAATCATATAAAAGTAAATTCAAGCATCGTGCGATGGACAAATATACACCTTTGATTCAACATCATTAGCAACCCCGGAAGAGGAGCTTTGCAATTCTCTCTTTCGTTTTAATCACTGAAATCCTTTGCACAATGTCGCCGACACAAAAAAAACTGAAAGCAACACAAAATTTGGAAATCAAGATGACATGTTGGGCGTCTCGCGATCTGGAGTTTTGTGGATAAAACCTGTTCCATCACTGGATTGCCTTCTCGCAATGCTTGCCCTTTGCATCAACCGAACCAGTGCTTGCACAACTTCGGACATAGGAGGTCGAAACTCGGGTTCAGGCTGCATGAGAAATGAATCTTGGTAGCTATTATAATTTTGGATTAGACGTTTGGACTTTAAACGGTCATTTCCAGTTAATCGTATTACAATTTTACGCACACCTTTTCATCATCATGAACTATATACCCATCCATCCACCTATCTATCTATGCATTGCATGTTAAATATCCAAGGATCTTATACTTATGCATCTACCTATCTATATATCACACATCGTACCCTTTAGTACGTGTTTCGAGTTATTTCCAAATTCTCGTACAAAACGACACTTGGAATCAATGATAACATTTGAGGTCCTTCCATAAAGCTTCTGTAAAAAATAGATTTTATGATTATGCCAAAAATTCATTCACCTAAACAATCTTAAGAAGCTACTTGATCAATAGGCATCAAATACAATTCTTACAGTGTGACTACATTTTGACAAAAAAAAATTTGAATGACAAGTGTACGTGGCGCTAGGGAATGTTTCACCCGAAAGAGAAGGGGAAAAGAAATACCTGGACACAAAGAGCAATGATGTCCGCAAAGCGAGACAGTGACTTTGCAGGATACATGCCATTTAGAGCAGGATCCACCATCTTTGCCAAGGAATCAATATCATGAAGTTGAGGGGTAGCCCATCTTACGAGCGACTGCTCTGCTCTCACCCTTGAACTACAAAGACACAGGTTAAAGGCCAAGATGAAAGGCGCACAATCAGTTAGTATTTTTGCCACGATTCTCTTTTCAACAAAAAAATTGAAATAAAAGTAGAATTAAGTCATTTGCGGGCATTTTTTACCTATCGAGTGGCTTTCGGCCGGTCAGCAGCTCCAGCATCATCACCCCAAAGCTATAAACATCACTTTTAACAGTGTATATACCAGATAATGCAAATTCAGGAGCACTATAACCAAATGCACCAACCATTTCTGTCGATGAAACCTGGTCAGTGTAACGGAATATATTGTCAAATGGAATTACATATGCACCAGCATCCCTAATTGTTATCTCGAACCAAGGTGCACGATCATGGTTACGACCAAAAAAAAATAAAAAAATGGAAAGTGTGAACTCCAACTCCTTAAAAAGAAAAAACTCAGATCTATACAAAAGCATAAAGATATGCAAACACTTATTCATTCTATGTTTAATCTCTCAATCAAGTTGCAACAAGGCGATGTAAATCTAATTTAACTATTTATTGAAATGTAATCTAGTGTAACTACACCATTGCATATAGTCGCATATAAACACAAACAATAGCACAGATATACATTCCCAGTTTTCATCAGTCCGAAGACACTCTAAAATCTATTGGAATAAAGCACAACATTACGAAAGTGTTGCGGATTGCACATGCTAGAGCAATAAAAAGTACCTGTCGCTCTGTGTTTGGTGTCAAGGCAGCTAATCCACAGTCTAACAAGTGAGGATTTAGCTCATCATCAAGCAAAATGTTTGCTGACTTGAAGTTTCTATGCACAACTGAGGGCAAGCATACTTCATGCATGTACCTAGAGAAAGAACTAGGTTCAGAAAGGAAAATGCATACGCGCACATAGACAGAGAATGACCCCGGGAAAAATAGCATACTCTAATGCTCGAGCAGCGCCAAGGGCTACTCTGACACGTGCATTCCATGTCAGCAATTTGCTCTTTTCATCAGCAAAATGAAGCATATCGTGCAGGCTCCCGTTTGTGACATAATCATACACCAAAAGACGTTGGCCATGCTCAGAACAATAACCCACTAGTGTAATAATGTTAGGGTGCCTAAGACGTGACATATTTGAAACAGCTTCAACAAAATTATCTTCTTCCTGCAAAGAGAGGGCTGCATTGTCGATCTTCTTGATGACCACTATCTAGACAAACAACATAGGAAAAGAATTAGGTCAAATTTCCAATGCATACGGAATACAAGGCTATAACTATAGTATTGTCTCTAGCCAGACTCCCGAAGATCTGACAGTAATGCACCTTATGTTCATGTCTTTGATGTATCTAGTAATTAAGTATTTGGAATCTTTGATATATAAAATGAAGGTGAACCAAAATAAGATTTTACCTTTCCATTGGAAAATTCTCCTTTATATACACGACCAAGTGAACCCTCGCCTACAAGATTTTCTTGGCTGAAGCTGTTTGTTGCTGTTTGGAGAGAAGCAACTGTATAAGCAGAAGAAGTTATAACGGACTTCACTCTCTTCACAGACCCATTTTGTCCTTGCATCGGATCAAATAATATTTTCTCTGAAGGCACGGGCCTCAAGTCTGCCACAATTGCAGTTGACTTCATCCTTTGCTCTTGCATCTCTGTGTTCACTACAATGTGCAACAGAGTTTGCAATGAGAAAAGGTCAGAACCCTCTGTGGAAGCTATTATCAGCATCCTAGTGAATGATTGAATTTGCATTATCATACTGAGAATAGCTTTTGAAAAAAAAAGCCAATAGAAAACTATCATCCCACAGTTCTCTCCTTGGTTGTGGTTCACACGGGTCGCATAAAAAGATTAGATTCTGCACAGAAGTTCACAACACCATATGCAAAGTACGTAAAATACAGACAGGTTACCTTTATCTGCACTAACGGGTAGACTTCCTCCAGAAGCTCCCATAACGAATTCTTTCCTTTTGCCCTTTCTGATGATGCAGAACAGAAGCGCCAGTAGTGCAAGGAGAAACACCACCGAAGATCCTGCAACTATGCCAATAATAGTTCCAGCTGTCAACTTTTTGTTTTCATAGTCTTTTGATGATTGGCCGCCTGGACCTGAAGATGTACCGGGAGAATGGGTACGATTATTGTGTACTCTACCAGGGGGAGGTGAGGTATATGGTGGTGGAGGAGGAGCAGGACCATTATCGAAAGAATTTCCACCATATCTGATCCATAAGAAATTACAAACATAAAAAGCCGCATAAATAATGATACTCAATACATACGCAAGCATGGAAATCGAGAAAGCCATCTCCCACTTACATAAATTTAGGGATGGAAATAAGCTCTTTTGGTATCCACCCGGTAAAATGATTGTCAGCAACATTTCTGAGGAACGTCAATAAATAAGAGTTAGTGGCAGCTCATAAACAAAATATAGGGGGAAATACCAAACAAGGTAGTTAATAACTTACAAATCAGTCAAAGGCAAACCAGTCAAGACATTTAGCGAACCAGTAAATTGGTTATCCTGTACATGACTACGTGGAAACAATGAACCATTAGAATCCAAACCAGGAAAAACGATTTGAAAAGGAAATCTAAATCAAGGAGTAATTCTTTATTACACTTACAGAGTGGAGAGATTAGTCAAAGCAATAAACGAACTGGGAAGATCAGAAGTGAAGTTGTTAACAGACAGATCCCTGCAGGGCATCATGCATTTGAACGTCAGAAACAGATTTTCAAGAATAGTATTGCTTAAAAACATGTATTCAAAGAAAGGTTCCAAAATGTCAAATTATAAGTCAGGAAAATATGGAAACTAAATTACTACAGTCAAATTTTTGTGACATTTTCTAAGCAAGAATGTAGCACTAGGAATGTCGGATAAGTGATTTTCAGAATACTTAATGGCAATGTGAATTAAGTAGAACTGACAACTTACAAGGTTGCAAGCCCAACAAGATTAGCAAAAATGTCTCCAACTGACTGAGAGAGGGAATTCCGGCTCACGTTACTGAAATAATTGAAAAACCATAGAGTTAGCCAATCGTAAATGGTATGAAATTTAACTATGAGTATTAAAAGGCAGCTTAAGAGGACTCAACTTACAGATAAGTAAGAGAAGTCATACTCGAAAGTGAATAAGGTAGGTTGCTGCTTAAGTTGTTGTTTGCAAGATTTCTGCATTTTTATAGGCATTTGAACATTAACTACTGACATTAGAAATATTTACTGAATCCAATGCATAAAAAAATCAAAATAAGAACTTATCCTTACAAGAATGTAAGATTTGGCGGCAGTTGATATGGGATTGGGTCATGAATATTGTTGGCACTCATATCTCTGCAACAAAGAAATCAAGAAGTCACTCGACAATGCTATAACTTATGGAACTCGAGTTTGAAAACCGTTGGTGTAACCATGTAAATATTTTATAACACAAGTAAACTCTGATTGGCACGCTGTTAATGGAGTATACCAGCATGTGCCAATTTCAAAGTCAAATGATGACAAATCAGTATTAAGGCTGGAATGTCTATACGAGTAGTATTTTCAATGATGGTCCATCTCTCAAAATTAAACGCTTAGCTAAAACACTAAAACTTGTGAAATACTTTGCTTACAATGTCTTCAAAGACAAAAAGTTTGTAAGCAAGTAACCCATGGTTCCACTGAGTCCCAATCCAGATATCTGACTGTCAAAAACAATTACAACACGAACAAAATTGTTAAATCACTCTACGCACCAAAATAAAAAACGCAATCAAATTGAACAGCTGCATTAGTTGTACAAATAGAATGTGATACAAGCTTATAAAAACGATGAGATTTGCTCACATTGAAACAACAGCGGAACCTTGGCAAGTAACCCCTTTCCATGACTCCCCACAGGGATCTCCATCACTCGCTTTCCAATTGCTTAGTTGCGATGGATTGTTAAGTGCAGAGAACAAAACTTGAAGACCTTGAACTGCACTATCCAAAAAACAAAGTTACAAAGAAACCAAGCACAGAGAAATATTACAAAATTTCCAGGTAGAACTAGCTAGCGGCATTTTATTTATTCTACATATAAAATTACATATAAAATGACAGAAATGACATTTTCAAACTGGCATTGTTCACATAATCAATTGTTTTTTATCATTATATTATCCAATCCATTTATCAGGCATTGCAATTGCAAAATGATATTAAAGATATTGCATAAAATTTAGAATGAGCATCAATGGTTCAACATTAGATCATGGTCTCTTAGCACTAAATCATTATTTGCTCAAATACAGATCCAAAAAGCAATCTCCAATTTACATCAACTTTAAGCTGTATAAAATTGAATCAAAGCCTAAATGCCTGTCTTGGACTAGTAGTTATCACAGAAAGGATAACAAAAGGAACCAAAACATTCATAGTGTCTCATGTCTTTGTTTTTCATGAAATTACTTGATACAAATCTAACCAAAAAAATGGATCCTTTTGTGTTACAGTCAATGTTATCATTGTAATTTAGCTCCCTTTTCTATATATTCCCTTTTCTTTGCCTTTCCCTTATTCCATGCTCCGAAGATTGCACAAATACATGTGTTTTATTATGAAATTGATTAATTGATTGCTATATTGAATAAATTAATTTTATAGGAAAGACTCCAACCACTTCATAGCAAATCAACTTTTTTTTAAAAAATTTAAAAATTAAAACAAAAATTGCTAACTTATACATAATTATTAGTTTCATTCAATTTGAAAGGTTCAATACAGAGTATCTTTTCTTCTCTTTTTTTTTTTAACTGATTATGGATTTGACAAATCCATAATTTGGTGTCCTAATCTATCTCATTTTTCTAATATAAATTTCTTTTTATACCCTTTCTGTCAATCTAGTTCTAAAGACCATAAAAATTAAACGTTAAAACCCATTTAAGATGCCAAATAAAAAAAAAAAACTAGATTTTCTTGTTAAAGTTACAGTTAATATTTTCATTTAAGTTATGAAGAAATTCTGACCGATCATTCCAAGAACATCCACCCCTTTCTTTCTCATTTAGTTTCTGGATCAGACTTGATAGAAAGTCATTTCTTACATAAATTAATATTTCAGAAAATTGTAAGCACCATTATTGATACACAACGTCTTAAAATTAATACCACATCATAAAACAAAAACTAAAATTTTATAATTTTGATGGAAAAATGATATCTGTCAATCGAGAAATTACCAATAGTAGATTTTGCATTAAGAAAATTATAGTAGTAATTCGCTAGAGATTTCAAAAAACAAAAACACATGGGAAAACATTTCTGATGCACAGATTTCTCATTTCAGAAATTGAATGAAAGACCGGTGAGAATGCTCTAATAGTTTCATTTGATGGTTTATTTGGTTATAGCTTGTAAACAAAAATAAAAATAAAAATAATAAAAAACAAATTGAGCTTAAAAGATTCAACAAAACAAATCACTACTTTCAAGATCCCAATAACGTGGATCTCGACCAAAAGAGAATAATAATTAATATTAACAACAACAACAACAACGATAATAATAATAATAATAATAATAACCAAATAACGAACTAAAATACGAAAGGAAGAAGAGTAGAGTACGATCAGAGGGATCGGTGGCCGAATCAGCAATAATGAGAGCG
Organism: Embelia ribes; assembly: GCA_001753735.1. Lineage (NCBI taxonomy): Eukaryota > Viridiplantae > Streptophyta > Magnoliopsida > Ericales > Primulaceae > Embelia > Embelia ribes. Next base: position 13,694 of record MKEJ01074086.1, on the reverse strand, counting down.
AAGATTGCCAGTATTAATAGAGACCAAGTAGCTCTGTTCCTCCTAATATTCTCCATTCGAGAGCTTTCTCTCTCTAGCTATCTCTATAGATTGAAGGCATTTAGTGAATAAGAAGAAGAAGAAGACACGGTTGGTATCGCCATTGCTGCTTGCATTAAACAAAGGCACTGCTGGCTGCACACAGAGAGATTATCAGAGAGAGAGAGAGAGGGAGAGAGAGATTCGAAGCTTCAAAAGCGTAATAAAGAGAGAGAGAGTTGTGTGGGTTTCAGTGAGATTTTAAGTGTGAGGGAAAATGACACCAATAGATCCCCAAGTTTCAATCAGAACTTTATTTGGACCCTTAGTTGTTAAAGTGATCGATTTGGTGCCCAAACCCTTAGAAGATTCGTATTGAGTGTTTCTTTGACTACAGTTTTAAGTAAATAAGTTAGCTAATTATGAAAAAAACTAAATGCATATATTTTAAACTTTCAGATTATCTATGCCAAAATAATAAATAAGTTCAGTTTAAAAACTAGGTAGCCAACTTTTAAGTAAATAAGCTAGCTTATTTCTGATTATGAAAAAAGTTATATGCATTTATTTTAAAACTTTTAAATTATTTAGATGTTTATTTTTTTATTTTCCCAAAATTCAAAAATCCCCATTGTTTTTGGAGTAGGTTAATTAAATGATTGTTAATTGTAGTGAATTCGACTAAGAAGGTTAAAGTTTAGTTAGTTGAATTGAGATTAAGAGTTCCCCAGGTTCAATACTTGATCCTACTGAAAATATTATGATTGTTTCTAATATACTTGCTAGGTATCAGTTTTAGGCGAGTCTAGAAAGCAATAAGCTATCGTATGAAATAAGAGGGATTAGGAAGCTGTGACTAATTAGATAGAGATCAAACTAATTGCTAATTTGTTTAGTATAACTTATCTAAGTGCTAGTTTTTTTTTTTATTGGTGTATGGTTTAAAAAATGGACTAATGCCAGGCTATTTAGCACTAGAGTTTTTGAAAGAAACAACTAATTTCAATACCCAGGTCAAGGTTTAATGCACCTTCACATGCAAGAATCAAATTATATTCTTTGACAAGTATTGACTTTTTTTTTTTGCAATCATTAATATAATTTATTAGTTTGTCTTTTGCAAGGTCATTTTTTATTCAAGTTTTTTCTATTTTCTTACTTTACTTTTTATATTTTAACATATGTTCGGCTTTACTATGCTAATAAAGAAAAATGCATATGCAACGGCTCAACCAATCGTTGTACCATACATTTTTAATGGTTAATAGATCCACGAGCATATGCGTGTTAAGGGAGATTAAAGGTTTTTTTTTATAATTTTCTAATATTTTCGTTATTATTTTGTTAAATATTGATTTTTTTAGTTTTGTTATGATTTAATTCTTTTGAAAAGAAACACAAATAGTAAAATTTGTTAAAGAGGGAAAAACACAAACAACAAAAAGAAAAATTAAATTTGTTACTCCATAATTTAGTGCTTTTTTAGTTTTCTTATCTTTTGTTTTTTCAGTTTTCTTATTATTTGGTTATATAAGTTGTATTATATTTTGATTTTTCAGTTTTCTTATGATTTGGTTATTAAATTATGTTAATGAGTTTTTTTTTTTTACCACTTTATACATACATGAATCACTATTTGGTAAAAAAAAAAAAAAGGACAACTAATAGGAATAAACTTACTAAAACAAAATTACAAATAATAGGATTAAAAATTATATTATTTCTCCATATCTTAAATTTTTATAGTTTTTATATTTTAATTTTTTAGTTTTTTGATGTTTTGGTTAAAACAATTTTAAATTGTGTTTTGCCGGTTTTGTTATGATTTAGTTTTTTGAAATAGTGTTTAGAATTACAAATCTAATCCAAAAAGGTTTTATTATCATCTTTTATAGTCGTACAATAATATAAATACAAATACAAATATCTTGGTCAATGGCCTAGAACAGTCTTGGAAATGAAATAAAAGTATATCAACTAAAACATAGTGGTGACAAGTCTATTCTCGAATGAGCTCCAACCTGTCTTGACTCAATGTCCCTAGTTTCTAACTCTTGATTCTGTTTAGCATTTTCATACAAAATATAGTGGAAAAACAACCAAGCAGGTATGATTAGAAATGTGTGTCAAATCTATCGAATTAACGATTATAAATAATCGATGTATCAAAGCAAGAATATAAATTATATTGATTAAACCAATATCAACTAAACATGTATATGAATGAAATATACTACATGAATCAATAAAAATAAATGGCTATCAATAGGTATCCATCGGGCGCTTCCTAACTGTACACGTAAAGTGGTCGTGGAGTGTCTCTGTTGCTCGTACGACTAGATTTTACCTCGGGCTTCCAAAATCTTACCTTGGTCCTCGGGTTCCCAAATTCTAAAAATATAAATTCTTAGTCCTCGGATACCCAAGAATAATGTGACTACTGACTAGACTTTGGTTCTCGGGCTCCCATTAGTTTACTATATCAGTCTAAATAAAAAGCAAGTACAAATAAATTCTCAACCAATTTGTAACCTAATCCAATTTTATGACTAAGTTACCTTTCAATAATTCCACAACATTATCATGCCTATTTAGGCTCAAATTTATACCTATTACATGATTTCTAATCAATTTTATATTATTTTGAAACAAGTTTTCAAATATGTCTAATAGTTGACAATTCAATATTTTGACCATATCTCATAAATCGTAAATCCATTTGAGCCCAAAATTTACAGTTAGAAGGGTATTTCATTTATCTACAATTTTTATGTTTTGAGCAAATTTTAATATAAATTGTAGAGAGGTCAAAATAGGTCCCAAAGTGTTCCGATTGCAGCAATGATAGACTGGTAGTAGATCGGTATTTTGACCATATTTCTCAAATCATAATCCCTTTTAAGCCTAAACCTTACAGGTAGAAAGGTATCTCAATTATCTACAATTTTTATCTATTCGAGTATAATTTTATTTAGACCGTAGATAGGCCAAATAAATGGCAGAAATATTCGAATTGCACCAGATTTTTAAAGAAGACAGAAATTAAACTTCGATTTCATATAAGTGTTTAATCGGTTTTAACAAACTCAAAACTAACATTTTTCTTCATTAGTTAAATAGCATAGGATTTAAATTTTGGAGCGTGACTAATCCGACAATCTAACGGTAATTTGAAAGTCTCGAAAAAATCACCAGAAGTGGCTATTCAAATACAAGTCCTATTCGGAAAAATAAAGAGAATTCTCATAAAAATGAGATCGGAATCAACAATTCATCAATTAAATATAAACGAGATGAATTTAGGAATAATATACGAGAACAAAATGAAGAAACTATAGGAATACTTATGCAAAATTGACAAGAACGATTCGAGAATTCCGAATCCGGAGTTATAACACCGAATGGACAAAATCTACTCCCAAAAAGCTGAGATTTGGCTTCGGAATGAAATTAATTTACTTCCCTCTCTCATTTGCTGTGATGTGATCTAAATTTTGTGAAATAATAGATGGAATTAAATATTTTTATAGATCAAAGTTGATCCAACCATCGTGATATTTATTCCAAATCAAATGAAAAAATGGAAAAAATTACATTTTGGTCCTTGAGGTTACAAAAAAATTTCAATTGGCCATATAATTTTAGGGCATTACAGTTGTGCCCCCTTAGGATTTGACATAAAAACTTGTGAATTAGAGGCTTTTATAACTTTCTTCATCACATGTTCCTTTTGCATTTGGATTTGATATGGCATGTACCATTTATTGCATTAGGCTTTGAATATTCAGGTTTCCATGGCCACTAAATTGGCCAACCTCATAACTATTATTCTCGTTATGCCTAAGCATGTTCTGACTATTATCTTGGTCAATAGAGTGAACTTTGCTATACAATGTTCTCGTTATGCCTAAGCATGTTCACTCTATTGACTAAATAGACTAAATTAGTCTATTGTATAACGAGAATAATAGCAATTGGAACATTGTATAGATAACTCGTGTGAGGCATAACGATATAGATAACATATACCAATTAGATATTACGATAATTTTGCTATAAACATGTAATAAAATGGAAAAACTGCAAATTATTACGTAATTTATATTTTTTTCTCACCAATGTGACATAAAATTATTATTTCTACATAAAATATATACTTAAGTAAAATTCTTTGGTCCAAATTATTCCCTATTAAGTATCTACAGTCATTCTAAATAATTCTTGTCATATAACATAGGGTGGAAAAAAATTAAAAAATGATCCGAATCATAGACTGATCAATAATAATTAATTTTAATTGATTTGTTATTGATTCGGTATTAAACCGGCCCGATTCAAAAAGTTTGATCCATGCTTTGAGTTACCATGATACTAATCCATCATTGAACTGATAACATGTAGGTATTGGGACTGCCTTAATTAAATTTTTAATGCTATGCTCTTTTGCTTTTTGAAACTATGTATTCTTGTTTGATCATTTTATTTTGACGATTATAACATGAAAAGTGCATGATATTGTAAAATCTGTAATTCCCAAAATAGCTAGTTATGATATATATTCTAAATTGTTTTTAAAATAAAAATATTTTTGCTGGACTTTAATAATTTTTTTTTTATCGGAATTGGATTCATTATCTTTAAAATTATATTTAAAATTTTCATAGATTTGTAATTAATTGGTACATCATATCTTAGTAGGAAAAAAATTAATTCTTTCATTTTGACAGTTATTTATTGCCAAAGAAATTGTGTCCATGTATCACCGGACCAATCCGGATCCAAACCAATCATCTGAGGGATGGATAAACGAGAGATTCAAAACTGATCCAAAACCGAACATAATTTAAATAATTCGGTTCCGGTTAGAAAATATTTGAATTGATCATAAATTGATCGGTTCCGGATCGGATATGTTATGGATGGGATGGGATCAGTGTACACACCCTAAAACGGATAGGATGGGATTTGGAAGAGTAATGGGTAAATTGAAACAAAATTAAAAGAATACGAGGGTAACCCATGTGAGGCTAATTTAGGTGTAAGACCTGTTTTTGTTACCGTTAATGCCTTTTAAATTCCAATGCACTTAAAAGGATTTTAAGATAAGTAAAAAGATACACACCCCCACTGCATTAACGCTTCTTTATTCTTAAAAAGATTTTTGGCCCAAAATAGGAAAGTTTCCTATTTCACTTCAACTAGTATCAAATTAGGAAATTCCCCTATTAGCTCCTGTTTAACTATCAAGCAAACCCAAGAGATACATACTAAGAAATCGGAGAGAAAAGAAAACTACAATATAATATCACATAAAATAATTAATTACTAGTGTGTTTAAACATGTGGAGAAGAGGCAGAGTGTTGGGAAAGGGTGCTTTTGGCTCCGTCTACTTGGCCACACTTTCTCATGATCAAAAAGGTTCAGTTCGAGCGGTGAAGTCGTCCCTCTTGTCCAAGTCCTGCACGCTTTCGAGAGAGAGAAAACTTTTGAACAAGTTTGGAGACTGTCCATACATTATACGTTGTTTCGGATTCGATATCACTTCTGAGAACGGGGATGATTTGTATAACATATTCTTGGAGTATGCTTCCGGTGGAACCCTCCTAGATCGCATCAAGGCTGGAGGGTTACCCGAGTGCGAAGTGAGGAGGTACGCAGAGTCTATTCTTATTGGCCTTGATTATATTCATAAGAAGGGTTATGTACATTGCGATATTAAGCCCGATAACATATTGCTTGTGGAGAAAGAATCTTCATGGTCAGGTTTCAATGGGAAGAGGAAGAGGGGCTGTGAATTTACAACCAAGATTGCCGACTTTGGCCTTGCCAAAAGGGCAGGGAAAGAGCTTAAAAAGAACGAGTCCAACATAAGAGGGACGCCAATGTATTTGGCACCCGAGTCCTTTCTTCGAAGAAATTATGATACTAAGGTGGACATCTGGGCATTTGGTTGCACCGTCTTGCAGCTGTTGACGGGGCAAACGCCATGGGATAGGAAATTCGAACCCGCAGCCATTCTGTTCAAGCTTGGGTTCGGTGAACAGATTCCAGAAATTCCAGATTGGGTTTCGCAAGAGGCTCGAGATTTCCTTGAGCATTGTTTGGTGCGGGATCCGGAGTCTAGGTGGAGCGCTGAGATGCTACTGAGGGATCCATTTGTTTCCTCAACAGTAAATGAATTAACTAAAAGTAGTACACAAATCGAAGAAGACATTGAGGTTGTAGGCACAGCAGAAGAAACCGAGAAGAAATCATCAATGTGTGGGTCGGAGGAGTATTTGTCGATACTTGTAAAGCCATATTTTTGCCTTTCGGATAACAAGAAGAGGAAAAGAATGAAGATGATTGCAGAAGGGAAGATCAAATTTGGAATAAATTGGTTGGGTCTACCATATGATGTGAAGAGGGAAAAAGTGATGCCAAGCGTAGACAACCGCATTGAAATCTTCAACTAAAGTTTCAGAGGCTGAACGTTTTTGTTTTTGAGTATATATACAATACCACGAGAATGCCACAAAGAGAGGCTCGCGAAATTTTTGTAGAGCACCTATTTCACAGTAGCGAGTTTCAGTTTTGAATAGTTGTATATTTTCTATGTAAAGCTAACAATATATGATTGTTTGCTATTAATGAAAGTTGAGTTGATAGTTGATTTAGAAATTTTGATAGGCTTTTTAATCTGAATTTCGGTGTATCGAGTTTCAAGAGAGTTGCTCCTTTCCAATTTAACTTCAAATTTGGAAGCAAAGGTCTAATGTTTTATCTAAGTTTCAGTTTTTCATCCCAGTGAACCCAAAGACCAAAGGGTTGTTATATAGCATAAAAGAAATTAGTTTTTGTGTATGCATACTCGTGTACGAACTAATGAACTATATATACTACCACTGGCAACTTTCTTGAACCACTTTCACTGTTCTTAAGAATTGGCATTTGGTTAAAATCAAGTATATCTAATTGTTTAAAATCAAGTATATTTAGGAGTCAAACACTCTTGTAATCTTCTATTTCTGAAGATTATGATCGACCCAAAATACTATGTATACAATTGCGGAATAAAAGATACAACTTGTCAGCAACTAAAAACCCGTGAACCACACCTTCCACCTCGTACGTGAACCCATCTTAGTGTGTTCTCACATACCTGCAAACAGCATATATACGCCACAAGCGTCAGGTTCAAATATATTAATGTATGGGCACTAATTCACAACTAAATTTGTGTGCGTTCTCCATTGGCATCTTCTAATCCATAAGCTTCTTCAAGGTGCCCTATCATACACGTGAAATGTTCTATTTCAGGTTTGATCTCGAAAACTGCTTCTGTTTTGCTGCTTCAATTCTTCCAAAGTTTGTATACACGTCTATGAATGCATTTGCTAGAATAGCACCAAGTTGAATATTCCCTTTTTGTTTAATATAGTAGTGAATTCGTTGACCATCGTCCAAACAACTTGACTGAGAACAAGCATCTAGCAAACACCCTATAGTACTTTCTATCGGAACCAACCCGGTTTTCTCAATTTCATAGAACTACACAACAGCTTCCTTTGGCAAGATTGTTCTGTAAATACCCAGCAACCATAGCCTTCCACGATTATCTCGGTATTTCTTCAAACACTATCGCAAATTTAAAGTCCCTACCCTTAGCATAACAATTAATCATCCACATAGTTCATTCGTCAAATATGCCTTACACTTTATATCATTCTTTCTCGCATATTCACGATTTTATTTCCAAGGTCAAAATCAACGTGCTGCAAACATCACGATAAACTTCAACAATCATAACCTCATTAGATTTAATCCACTTGTTCACATAGAATCAAACAGTTTTAAACCATCATTGACAACATTAATCTTGATACACCCATTAATCACGGTGGTCCGAGAAACGGCATCTTCTCAGAACTTTCATCGAGCACTTTACAAGCAGTACTCAAACACCCACAATCAGTGTAAAAGTGAATATCTCAAACCCATTTCCTAATCAAATCTAATCGATTATTATTATTATTATTATTATTATTATTATTATTATTATTTTAATATAAGAATCTGAGTAAAAAACAGTGAATATCTACAACCTGAAGAACCAACTGAATAACCACCAAACAGTGTCAGCAAACTGATTTGCCACTCAAGGACATCAATTAAAAGTATTTACAGACGACACCTCGACAAATAAAACATATTCACAAAAATCACCCTCCAACAGTGTATGTTGTCGATTTGGGCTAGGGTTAAGGTCCGAGCCAAACAGCCATCTCCATAATTTCAAACATATCCACCATATTTCATATGTTATAATGTACAAAAAAAAAAAAAACAAACAAATTAAAGTATGTGACTTTATTATCCGGTAATATTTTTTAGCCCCCATTACAAATTATTATTACGTTTAGAATTAGGACTTTGGCTTTGGTTAGTTCAAGTTTACACTCTTTCCACATTATTGTACATTTGTTTTCTTTAATTTAATTAATTGGTATGTTAAATTTTTGTAGGTACCTTCAAGTTGAAAATGTTGTTTCGGTAATTGGGATGTAAAATTTTTGGCTTTTAATTAATTGGTTAATGTTAAAATTAGAGTGATACATCACATTTGTTGTCTGCAATATATTTCCTTTACATTATTGGTTTTAATTTCTCCAAATATTATTTATGTTAACTTTTCATTTGTTTTATATGACATTGTCTACTTCTACTTTTTTTAAATTGTTTATAGATTTATAAGAAGTTCATATTTATTGAGATTCATACTATGATATTATTAATGTCTATTAAGTTAATTTTATGTATGACGGGAGTTTTATGATAATAATATTTTTAAAAAATTAATATTGATTAGGATATAATTTTAAATATTTGTAGGAAATTTTTGGTAGAAATTACATTTTTATAATATTTTTTCTTAGCGAGATTTAAATTGCTATGTTGATGTAGCACACGTCAAAAAATAATAAAAATATTTCAAAAATTATACACACACATGTTGCAATTAGAGAGAAAATAAGTGAAAACTTTCATATTGAAAAGAAAATGAAACGGAAACATAAGGTTAACCAAATTAGTAACACTGACCCCAACTTTATTTTACCACGATAGGATTAAATATTTGTTTGTATACCAAATTATAGGCTAATATCTAATTAGTATACCAATCTTTTTTTTATTTTAAATCTATTTTTCAAATTTATTCTTAAAAATTGGTTATAAAAGCAAGTATAATTCGTGCATTGATTTTTGATATTCCTTCACTTGAACTTTTTAATAGCCAGATTTTATTAATATTAAAATGATTCAATGATTGATAAAAAGAAAAAATGATAATTAATACCCAAAAAATAATCTAATAAGAAATCTTTCTATACAAATAAGATCATTCAAATAATAAGAAATCCTTTTATATAGATAAGATCATGCGAATGTTTATAAAATAAAGGTTACATGAAAAGGAAATCAAATCAGTAGAGATTACAGAAAAAGGAAATAAAAGCAACAAAGATCACATAAAATAAAATAAAATAAAATTACTAGAGATTAAATAAAAATAAAAATATATCTTATGATATCATATTTTTTACCATGTAAAAAATCCAAGTTTAAAAAAAAGGGAAAGAAAAAATGCAAAAGAATATCATATAATAAAAAATTCGAGTGTCGAAAAAAAATGACAAAAAATACGAAAGCATAACTATCATATGTATCATACCATATCTTATCTTTGACAATATTAAAAATCTACAAATTGACAAAGAAAAAATGTTAACAAAAAGTAACTTGATAAAATTATGGCGAAAGAAAATTGCAATTTCAAGGGAAAGTTATCATTTCAAACTAACAAAATAGACCTCGTAGGGAAGAGCAATAAGTTTATTCGATTGCTTTTCTTATTTTTTAGGTCTACCTTTACAAATAAGTAGTCTCTTTTTATTTGTTTTTTCAATTAATCGCTTTTGTTATTCTTTTTGAATTCTATTATATTCGGGTTCTTATATTTTTGCATTAGTCTTCCTAATTTGTGATAATAAATTATGGAGAAATAGAGGGTTTTAAAATTAAATATTTTTTAAGTTAACTAATAATAAAATTTAAAATAAAATTGATGAAAAAGAAAAGTCATGACAATCAATGGGTAAAAGTGAAATTGCTAAACTATCGGAATAAATAAATAAATTAATTTATTTATTTAAGTCACGTCTCCGAAACCTGAGAACACCAAGCACATGAGATTTTTAGAAAAATATTATATTATTCTACTCATAGCCGTAAACAAAAGTATCCACAGTGTTAACTTTACTCATGCATAATGCAAGATAATAAGCACCAGACATATATATTTGACAAATGTTAAGTTTTACAAAATATGAGCCCAGATGTACTGAAAAGTCTTTCATCTGTGATGGCTTGACAAATTTACAAAATGCACAACTTGGCATCGTAACCACACTTCTATCAAAATGAAGATGCATCATATGCTTCGAAGAGGAGCCGCTTTGTCTGCCACTTCGCCTGGTCAGCAACATGCTTGTTATGCTCTTTCCTTTATCTATCAATTGGTAAATAAAAGAAAGACGGGATTAGCTAACGAACAATATTCTATAAGTTAATTAAAGTATAATAGTAAAACGTCACATATATCCTCATAGCATCCATACATCTAATTGCAACCATAGACTCATACAACTTATATTTTGGGTGCAATATTATGTTGGTAAATACTTCATGCCAACCTGAGATTATGTATCCCGAGACTTTATGCATAAATATTTTCATATGGGTGCTCTTCTACACCCTGAGTTCCGCAAGATACTCGCATGGTACTTAAATGAGAATCTGTCTCCCGCTTTGGTACAATGTGTCAAGTGCACCTTTTATTTTAGTTTGAAAAATGGCCAGCCTGACCAATTATTTATTTTCGTAAAAATACAACACATTTCTCAAAAATGCCATATCTTTTAAAAAATGTCACCTCGTATTTTCCAACAAATATTACTAATAAACACACAAAATGATGTGCCACACAACACATAATTCCACCACATACTTACGATGAGCTTTGTTCTTCACATATAATTTCTTATTCACACAATTTGTACACAAATGAGCACGCCAATGCACATCAATACGCTAAGCCAATCTGCACATAAGAACTCAATAGCATACATATATTATACAATAATTATCGTAGGGTCTACTGTCCGTAATTAATCCATACCTTGTAGTTTTATCGCAATTTTATTAGCTTCAATATTGCTTCTTAGCCACTCTTGGGAAGGCATTGTCAAGTATCTCGCTCTCGGGTCTCAAAATGGGGTTTATGACTAAAAACAAACACATACAGCTCAAATTTATAATATGCCCGACTATATTAGTCAACTGATTCACTATATCAGTTCACTGATTAACTTTGTTATTGTGAAAAACAGTTTGCTCCAGGGTTTAATCTGGCTTCAAGTGCCAAGTTGTTGCACGCTCTTAAGTCTATAAAAGTTGTATTCTCAAATTGCAAACAAGTTCTTAGATAGGAAGAAGTATAGCCTTGTTAAAACACATGTCGTTTGTGCAAAATTATCGATTTTATACTGAAATTAAATTTGTTTACATTTTCGCAACCACAATAACTTCAAATAATATCATATTTGAAGGTTACAAGAAAAGGAAATCAAAGCAGTAGAGATTTCAAAAAAAGGAAATAAAAGCAACAAAGATTACAAAAAATAAAATAAAATCACTAGAGATTAAATAAAAATATAAAATAATTCATATCACACATATCTTATAATATCATATTTTTGACCATATAAAAAATCCAAGTTTAAAAAAAAAGGAAAGAAAAAATACCAAAGGATATCATATAATAAAAATTCGAGTGTTGAAAAAAGAAAAGACACAAAAGATAGAAAAGCATAACTATCATATGTTTCGTACTATATCATATCTTTGACAATATAAAAAATCTACAGAAAAAATGTGAACAAAAAGGAACTTGATAAAATATTGCCGAAAGAAAATTGCAATTTCAAGGGAAAGTTATGATTTAAAACTGACAAAATGGACTTCCTCGAGAATAGCAATAAATTTATCGGTTTACTTTTCTTATTGTTTAGGCCTACGTTTACAATAAGTGGTCTTATTTTATTTATTTATTTTAATTAATCTAATTTGTTATTCTTTTTAAATTCTATTACATTCGGGTTCTTGTATTAGCCTCCCTAATTTGTGATCATAAATTATGGAGAAATAGATGGTTTCAAAATTAAATATTTTTTAAGTTAATTACTAATAAACGGTTAAAATTAAATTGTTGAAAAAGAAAGGTTATGTCAATCGAAGGGAAAAAGTGAAGTTGCTAAACTATTGGAAAAAATCAATGAATAAATTGATTTATTTGATCATAATAAAAAGTATATATCAGAATTTTTAGAGATAATATAAACCACATGAAATAAATAATTAGCTGCCACACTAGAGATCCATGGTACTAATAGCTTCCACAGAAAAATTGTTCCATCAAATAGGTAAAAAATAATTATCAGACAATTTTATCAAACTGATAAAAGAATTATCATATAATTTTTTGGACATCATTATATTTTTATTATGATTGCATGTAATAGGATTGTTCAAGATAGACTTACAATATTGTTTTTTCTGTTATTTTTGCAACTATACTTTATATTAAGGGTTAAAATTAAATAACCAACATGTATTATATGTCATTTCCAAATAGTCATTATGTACTTTGAACTTTTACAGCTGACAGTCATTTGTTATTTATTTTTTATTTAACCATTATAAGCTATTTAATATTTTCAATTGACCACCACAATTATTTATTCTGTTATAACGGAAAGTATTTGCTTATCTCACATGACTTTAGTCGTGATTTGAATCTTAATTAACCATAATCATTATTTAAACTTAAATTTTCTTTATCCAAAACTTGAATTATTTGAGTGCAAATTCAATTTTTTTGAATTTTAGGTGACTGGAAGTTTTAAATGAGTGATATGTTGTATTTATTTATTTATTTATTTATTTATTTTTATGTCAATAGCATTTACAAGTTTATTGGGCAAATAATTTGAATTGGAAAGAAAAAAGATATCCATTTGAAAAAAAATAAATAGCATATGGTGGTGAATTTATTTATTTGCAAATAACTTGTAAAGATATTTATTTGACAAAAATGATTAGTAAATCGTAGTCAAAGTAGCTATCTATGTATTTTATAGGAAGGAGCTTAGGCTACTGAGATGTCTTAGATTCTTTTGCATTATAATTTTTCTTTTAACATGTTAAAAGATGAAAATTTATTTATGCATCATTCATTAAGCAGGTGAAATGCCCTTTTGTATCTAAGCTTATCCTTTTATGTATGTTAATAAGATTAACAAAACTATAAAATTTGAAATAATTACGAGATAATTACTGTGCAATGCATGGACTATAAGCTAATCAATTCTCAAAATTGATCATAATAGGAGAAATTATCGAGCTCAATGCTTCCTATAATACTAGTTTACCAAGATAAATAAATTGATATAACTTTGATCATATAGTGCCTCTTAGGGACGGATTTATGATATTGCACGAAGGCTATAAACCCCATTATTTGAAAAAATTCATTCGATATTTAACTTCTTAGCGTAATTTTTTTTTTTTTTTTTAT
>MKEJ01074083.1:0-16314 GCA_001753735.1 Embelia ribes | reverse complement strand
CAAGTATTAAAATTTTAAAATTAAAAAAAAAGATTTGTTTTAGGTACACTTAAGTTCGTACTTCCAAAACTACAGAAGAAAAGCCGAAAACAATACAAGTAGTATTTAGGAAATGCATTTCAGTTGAAACTTGTCGTAGGTTCAACAATCTACTTTAGCTTAGAATGAGTTCAACATATTATTGGTCATAAGTTGTAAATAGAATATAAAAAATTATTTTCAACTATGAGGGGGAATATTCGAAATTCGGCATATAATAAATACTAATGAAGTTAGATGATTTTTTAATATCGATGATCAAATTACCTAAACAAGGATTGCAAGTGATATATTATTAATAATATATCAAAGATGAATTCTTATCGTTTTAACATAGGATGTAGGTTGATCAAATTACATAAACAAATATTGCAAGTACTAACGAAGTTAGATGATCAAATTATTTTCATGCTAGATTTTGTTTTGATGGCAAGTATTTTTGTTTCCACTTGCAAGTTTCTGAAATACTATACTTCCATAGAAGAAAGGTACTCTTCCAAAAGATCTTGTTTTTTTAATGCACTTATAAGTTTGTGAAAAATAATTTATTTACAGAAAAAAGATTCACTTGCAGATTTATGTATGTCGATAGACCTTATTTTTAAAAGTTATATTTAAAAAAAATTGTACTGCTAATAAAGAGCCCTTTGATAGTAACCATTTATCCAAGGATGGTAACACATTGTGATAAAATATTATAGATAGTAAACAAGAATGCAGTTATTGTAACGCTAATAAGAGAATAGTAATGTATTAGGTAGGAAACAGTAGCCCCTTAAGTATTAAAAATTAAATCTATATGAATATCATCACAATTATCAAACATTTTAAATAATAAATTATGAATTTTTTTTAAGTAACATTTGTAGCAAAACAATAACACATATGTCTGAGCTTGACACTATAGTTACTGAAGCTAAAAATGGGAGTGGAAAAATGTTCTTAAATATATAGGAAAAATGAGAGGCGACGATATTATAAATAATTAAATTAATAATATATAACTTCAAAATTAGTTAATTATATTCCAAAAAAGTGTAATTACAAAAATAGTTATAGTTGAATTGCAATGCAATATGCACTTAATAGTAACAGATTAATATTTTTTTTTAAAAAAAAAAAACTATATTTATGCCATCATAACTAATTATTAAATAAAAGGGGCCGTATTTTAGTTAATACCAAAAAATTGACCATTAAGATTATGAAATATCTATGTAATAGCAAGAATAGTAATGTAGTATATATTTTCCCTTGAAACTGGCTACAGCCAGTTTTAAGTTATAAGTTAGCCCTCCATCTGTAAGTGCCACGTAAGCACCATGTAAGCATTTATTGGCAATATAATAGGCTGAAATTTATTCTTGTACATGTCGCAAAAGCCCTTTCCTGAACAAAACTGAGCACCTATGTACAAATGGGGGTGGAGGGGAGCTCTTCCGCTAAAAATTTAGAGTCGGAGTACAAGTAAAATATAAATCATAGAAATAAAATTTTATAATAAAAAATTATAAAAATATTTTTATAAATATATATAAAATATTTTATTTTTGTAGCTAATATTTAGCCTCCCACTAGTTATATAATTATAGTATCAGGGAGCTTGACCACAAACGGGCCATACAGAGAGCCAATCGCCAAGGAATGTCAAACCGATTCAGTATCAGAAAGGGAAATAGAAACTCAAACTTTCAAATAACAAACAAATATTAATGTTTCCAATCTATCTCCATAACAACGGCTTCTCATTCCACAAACAAACAAGAGAAATGTTACCATCTGGGTGAAAAGAGAAAGGGTCCCGGTAAATTGCAATTTATAATGTGCCCTAAGGTAATAAACACAACACAACTTAAATTATAACTGTAATTGACAAGTTCCATAAGTATTATTAGCGGCTAAAGAGATTATAAATTCAAAAGTGAAAAAGAGAGAGTTTTACTCATTCAGCCAGCCCGACGAATTTTGTGGAGCAAAAGAGCGAGGACCTGGAGCAAACCCTAGTGAGTCAATTTGGTAATCCGGTTGAGACGCTAGCAAACCAGGGTATCCAGGTCTAGCAGCTCCAAATTGGTCATACCCAGGATGGTTCATCCTCGTATGATTCATCTCATCCAACCTTGGAGCATAACGCTGCATTGTAGATGAACTCATCCTGGGGTCAACTGTAGAACCTATTCGGTTATATGAGGACAGAAACACCGGATCTTGAACGGATCCCAAGTAATTACTTCTTTGACCTAACCCCAGAGGATCTTGTCGCTCATATAACCCAGCTCGAGACATTGTAGCTGACCTTGCATACTGCTCCTCAACACCAACATAAGGTTGTCTAAACCCGTGATTATCCAAGCTGTCTCTCCGATAGCCTCCCATGTGTTCCTCTAGGTTCCTCGCTCCATAATCAGAGCCTGGACCAGACCATCGATTGCTAGTACCCGTATAAAGGTCGTCACTGTTCAACCTACGCACCATCTCATTTTCGTCCATATGAGCAACCCCGTATCCAATTAGCGGGCGTGAACCGGGCCTGACCATATTCTGGCCAAGATAACGGTCTCTCTCACTACTAATCTCCCTCTCATGAAGTCTGGATGGCTGACTATCAGTTGCATTAGAAGGGGGATGACGAGATTTTTTACCACTTCTCTTTTTGTTTTTCCGTGGAGTCTTTTTACCTGATTCTTTCACATGCTCTTCTCTCTTTTCGCTTATGTTTATCTTCTTAACTGGTTCTTTCACATGCTTTTCTTCGTCACGCTTTCTCTTTTTTGAATCTTCACCTGTTTCATCTCTCTGATGGGTGTGCTCCTCATCCACTTCTTTGTTGACATCATTACGGGAGGCACCTTCTTGAAAATTTACAGACATAATTGGAAGTGTCTCCGGAATCAAAACTTGTTCTTCCTTTTTAACAGGATGGTCAGGTACTGGTTTGGGAGCTAGGTCAGTAAGATCAGAATCCTCCAGTGCGAGATCACAGGCCAGGGATTTGCACTGATCTTCTTCATCTTTGAGGTGAGACGATTCCCTTAGCCTGGATAAGTGACCATGCTGTTGAGCAATTGCCATGTGCTTGACTGTCCAATCAGGTCGACTCCAGAGGTAAAGTGGTGGTGCACTGTGATTCCAATCTTCCAGTTGGTTGTCATTTACATCAACAGAACCAGGTAAATAGAATGACTGTCTCAGAAAAAAAATCTCAGTATAATCAACAAAGCTCATTGCAAGAGAAACAAGTGGTATTCAACTAAGGAACAGTACAAAAGGCTAAATTACCTTGCCAGCAAGCAACTCATTATCCTCCCATAATAGATGATAAGACGTCTTCTTTTTCTTATCCAATCTGGTCAGGGGAAAAGGAGGGTGAGAGAGGAAGAGAAAGACTGAGAGACAGAGAGAGAATGAGAGACAGAGAAAGAAACAAGTACCTTTCTGTCTCTTTAGGAACGATAAGGATCAAAAGCTTTGGCTTAAACTCGAGTGCCTTGTCAATGAACTTATTAGCTAGGGACGCATGTACTCCAAATGGAGGATTTAACCCCATTATCTAATTAAAAGCAACAGACAGAAACTCTGTGATCAGTTACAGCCCTAGGACGTCAAAAATCGTGCATCATAGAGAAGACAAGTACAGTGCTCACCAGTCGTGAACCTTCCGGCAACTCCTTTGTTTGAACGCTCATCCAATCCCTTTTCTCAAAGTTGAAGTCATTCTGTCATAACATACAAGGAGCAAAGGGAGATAATGATCAAAACAAAATAAAGGCGCACAGCGAGGCAAAAAGAAAGGAAGAGACAATAATCCAGAACATAAGTTTTACAATAAATCGTCCATGATAGTGCCCCTCCAATACTCTCGATCAAAGCCATTAGAAACAAAATACCAGGGGCTTTTATGACTACCATATCTAAAGTAATACTGATTTTACACCAGTCAAAGCATTAAGTAAATGACAAACAACTATCTTATTAGAAATTTTTCCAGATACAGCACAAGTCAAACATATTAGTTATCCCAAAAAGAGCTAAAAGACCAGATGATAATGTATATAAGCAGCAGCACGAAAATTAGATATAGAACTCCTGCTAGCCACAAAAAAATGTCTTCATCTCAATAAACTCTGCCGAAGGATGATTGACACTTAATTTTTGTCGCCGCAATGGCCTAAAAATTCTACGTGCCTAAAAACTTCGTCACTTTCGCTCCATTACATAACAAGCATGAAACCAGGAAGCCTGAAGGGTTATAATATTCCTCAATGTTTACTGAAGATGGCACAGCAATCGATAACTGAAAAGTTGACAGGAAGAATATGTGTTACCTTTGCCTGTAGGATATCATAGTTTTTGTACAAGCACTTCTTCCCTATTTCATCTAGCTTCGTTTTCATGAGCCAACTAAAATCATTAGCTCCACAACAGAAATCAACTATCTGTTAAGGGGAACAAGTAACAATTAAGCAAACCAAGATTTAATAAGCAATTTCCAAGGGATAGTGACCAACGAATCGTATTGTTTACTTAATTCCCATTTGTTTTTAATAGCAGCACACAGAGGAAAAAAAGATGAAAAAATAAGAATAAAAGAAAACGATACTAGATGGTACATAATAAATGTTTCACCAGATAACCTTAATTGATTTCCAAATTTCCAGTTCATAAAAATTATTTAGTTTCTATGACATATCCTCTAGTGGACATGCACAATAAACGAAACGTACCCTATGAAACGACAAAGACACTAGTTACAAGAAAAATAGTACTGCATTTGACTGTACTTATTTATAAGAAAACAAAAACACTACATTTCTATACTACTGCAAACCCCAAATTTCAATAAAGGTTTTGACAAATAAAATTTGGTTCATCATATTACCATGGTCACATAAAAAGAGTGACGTCAGATCTGTTCACATAATCAAGAATAATGATGCAGGAAGTTACCAAGCCAAGATGCATATGTGAAGCAGGATTCTTACCATGTCGTCATCTTGCACGTAACGATGGAGCAAGTTCACAATCTGTAACATGGAGGTGCAATCTATTAGGCTTTCAGCATATATAGTATCCAACGCTTTTCTATCACTCAAAGCAAAATCCTATTGGAAATTAAAGCGATATGATCAAATACAAGATGCAAAATAACTATACAAAGCTCAGACTACATATTTCTAACTAGAAATTTGTTGCCATGTTGCTTCTAACTAGAAATGTAAGGGCTAGATTGTACAATGGAACGGGAGGGAATATGAGCGATAATTGTTTTCAATAAATAATCCCCATATTGTAGTCGAGAGGAGCATTCCACAATCCACACCATCCAACAATTCCATTCCCGTCCCAAATTTACACTGATCCTTGTCACCATTTCTCACAAGGATTCGGCCATTTCTCTTCCCCACATCACAGTCTATTCCTCATCATTCCCACCAGGATACCCCTCCCCACTAAAATCCCCAATCTTACAAACTAGCCTTCAAAGGTTGTACATAGAAAATGTGAGCTGCATCATAATTTTTGTTTTGCATGTGACAAGAACTGTGAAAATAAGAGGGAAAACAAAAGGAAAAAGACAAATGCTATTCCATGAGAAGCCATCTAAGCTTTGGTCTACATCCATTATGCAGAAGCAAAATTAAAAGGGCAACACATATGGCACAGAAAAACAGTATGCCATGTTTATTTGATAAATAACTACACAAGTAACATGTGCCAACTTAATTATGCACATGAATCACTTAACCCAATTCAAAAGTTTTCCAACTGTTCCCAAAGGGCACAAACAACTGCAGCGAAAATAAGCAAATGAATTTTCAAAAAAAAACATAGTCCCTTCATAATGAGTTACATCCAACCACGACATAAACAGATCCTGCATACATCCTACCCAACGGAAACGATATAAATTTAACTGACCTCTTTCAGCTTATCCACTTTTGTAAAATGGCGTCCATAAGATGTATAGCGCATGCCATAGAGAAATGGTGCAAGATACACTTTCATCTTGTTCTACAGCAAATGAAACAGAAATCAGGATTAATACAGTACAAATAAATGCCATGGAGACATGGTACAAGGAACTCGGTAAGCTTATTCTATATCAAATGAAACAAGAAACTCGAGCAAAAAAGGTAAATCATAGAAACATGAAAAATAAAGAGAAAAGCATCATTACATGTGAAAAATGTATTATATCATACAAACATGGGGAAAAAAACAAACAAAAGGGATAACACGCGAAAATACAATAATGCAGAGATGAAAATACTATGAGACATACAAAGAAGACAATTTATAGTAAAATAACCTTAAGCCGTCAAAGCCATAACATGTTTATAATCTACAGAAAACAAATTTGCCACCAAAAGTAGCAGTGTAAGAGGAACAATTTCAACATGGTCGATCCACACTAAAATTTATTTAGAATGACAATAACCATAGTACATAAAAGGTATGGACATGACTCATACAGGCAATGAGTCGCAAACTGTGTGCAAAACAAGAAACAAAAAGTTTGGTGGATTTGATTAGGAATGTTTTGGTGGTGTGGGGATCACTGGATAAGATGGTTAACAAACCTATTCAACAAAATTTAACAAGATAGAAAGATGCTCGATAATGGAGAAAGAGTACTTAAGCACCTTTGCTTAGAACTGTTAGAATTATCGAGAAATAGAAACTTAACTTCGGAAGAGAGTATTTGAATATTGGTTGAGTCATATTATTACAATTTTGGACATCAATTCAAGTTTATGCTTGGACGATCAAGAAAATTCTTTTTACTTTGACACCTAATAGAAATACCCAGGGTTGGAAAACAAACTCATACGTAGTTTTCATCGATTTGGAGGAAGTCTTATAATAGAATTCCTGGAGAGGTACTTTCCTAGATCTTTGACAAAGAAATATGTCTCCCTTAAAATCAGTGACATGTTTGAGAGAGCAACTACCAATGTGAGGATATGTTGTGGAATGGCCTCTAGGTTTATTAATTAATACAATATGGCGACATCAAGGCTCAGCATAAGCCTTTTCTTGTTTGTGATAGTACTAAATGAGGTGACTAAAGCCATCCAGGACGAAGTGCCATGGTGCATAATATTTGCGAATGCCACTGTTTCGGTTTACAAGCCTACAGCGGGCATAATAAAAAACAAAAACTATGGAAACAACCTATCGAGTCTCAAGGTTATAGGATATGTAGGTCAAAAACAGAATGTATAAAGCCACTATAGCGGATGAAATGTGGCGGTTCAGATTGTAGTTAAGTTAGAGGTGTGGTGGTAGTGGTACTAAAGAGTGATCATTTTGGTTATCCGGAGATAATTTAACGAAGCAATGCTAGGATAGAAGGAAATATTAAGCATAGGAACCATGGATTAAGTGAAGAGTGTTTCAGGAATTTCATGTGGTTACGATATGCCTGTATGGTGAAAAGTAAATTTTATAGGTGAGGTGGTAGTGGTAGTGATAGAAAAGAGTGATCATTTTCGTTATCCTGAGATAATTTAACCAAACAACGCAGGGATAGAAGGAAATATTGAACATAGGAACCATGGATTAAGCGAAGAGTGTTTCAGGAATTTCATGTGGTTACAATATGCCTGCCTGTAAGGTGAAAAGAAAATTTTATAGGACTATTGTAAACCAACTTGATTGGAAGGCATTAAATTTTGGACCATTGCAATATAATTGTGTGGGAAGACTAAGAATGATTTAAAATAAAAAAATGAGGGGATCTATACCATGTTGAGAGTGACTTCAATTGAAGATAAGAGGAGGGAGACTTGTAAGTGCAGCATTAGAAAGAAAGATAAGAGGAGGGAGTCTTCTGAAGTGGTTTAGACATTTTAATACCGAGACTTGTAAAAGAAAGAGAATATTGATGTGGAAAAGGAAAGGAAAGGTAGGGGTAATACCCCTAAAATTGTGGATCTGAGTGATACGAATAAGTCATGCTTGTCAGAAAAATAGATGAGCAATTGTCTTAAATATAAACAGGTGGCGTTATAAAATTCACGCCAGCGATAAAATATGCAACTTATTTTGGATCCATTGAGCACACCCAAAATTCATGGGTCAAAGGCTTTATTTGTTGTCATAGATTTCAATTCCCCAGTGTATGTTTGCCAACATGTATAACGCTATAGCATTTGCTCACATGGTGAAACAGCAAAAATCCATATAAAAATTGTTGCTATAGGGAATAGACATGACTACCAAATTCAGATGCATTAAATAATTTTCTCCAATAAATAAGCTGAACCAAAATGACAAATTTCTCCCGAACAGTTAAGAAAATAGCATTGCTAATAAACGTTGTCCAAGTACCACAACACCACGTCACATGAAGAGTAGGAGTACAATAAACCAAATCCTTATCACAAAGCTCAAAATGAGAAGAAGAAAAATGATTGATTTTGTTTGATTCTCTTTGGCAAGTATTTGACAACTAGCTCAACACTAATGAAAGTAGGCAGTACAGAATTTCTTGCGCATAAAGAATTAAGGGGAAACGGGGTGGAAAGCTGCACAAAAAAGAGTGAAAATTGTCACTAACCCTCCACCTCATTATTTGCTGCAGAAGCCCAGGTTCACATACAGCTTTTGCGTCTTCAATACTACCACCTTCTTCCAGCTTCTGTAGAGCTGCACGAATAGCCTGTACATATATCAAATTAGAATGTAAGACACACAGAGACATGCACTACGCAGAAAAATTACCACAAGCCAAGCAAAACCAGAAATAAAAACAACTAACCTCAACAGAACCCTCAACCTTTCCCAAGGTAATGGTCTTATCCACCACATATTTCATCGAACTGGCATGAGTTCTAGGCAATTTGTGCTTCTCAACAATATCTTCCAGGGTCACTGACGATGTCGCATCTTCCACTAGTGCCATTATTCTATATTTTGCACAAAGAAATCGTTAACAAGCAACTTCATGTCGTCTGCAAGGAAATTACATAAGGGAGGAACAATTCCTAATGCTTCTTTGTTTAAAAAAAATAATCCAAAACCATACTTTCTTCTGAATGCAAGCTACAAGAACATACCAATATGTTTCCTTAATTAGAAGTGTAGCACATGACTAAACAAGAGAGATAAAAAGGTATTATTTACCTCTGCTTTGACTCATTATCTAGCGGAACTGAACTGCTCATGTCCATTGCTGCAGTCTTTTCAATAACCTTTTCACTGTGCTCTTTCCCAGTTGAGCCCTTAAAACTCATGCTGGCATAGTAGTCATATAACCTATTACCCAAGACGGGGGAGCTCGGTTGCTCTTTAGATGTGTCCTGCCTTTCCAATTTTTTCAAGGAATTCTGCCCAGTAAATCTTCTAGCACTTTTTTCGGACACATTGGCCTTTTTATCAGGTGAAGCCAAATGAACCCCTTTTCGTGCTTTAACAATATTTCTCTTTCCAATCTCATCTTCAGATGTCAGGCTCCTCTTCTTAGGTATAACTTTCTCCATGCTTGAGAATTGTTGTGGTTCCTTCTTCTTTTTTGGCTCTTCGCCTGGGAACTTAATATGGTCCCTAATAGGAGTTTTAAGTTCCTCATCGATCTTATGCTTTCTGGAATACAGAATAGTGTCAGTAGGATACAACAATATTGTTGTGTCGTGAAAATTGGACCCCGAAAATGAACATAACAGCACTTACAAGCAATATATCAGTATGCGGTTGGGAATAAGACCTTCCCAAGCCCTTTGTGGGATGCCCTCATCCTCATTCTCCTCGAAAGCAATTTCCCTGATCAAAGTGAACCCAGCATCAACCATTACCATGCAGAAGATAATTAAAGCCACAATATAGTATATACATTATGCAGGACTAATTATGTGGAGACCCCGACAAAAAAAAAATATGGAGACAGCTTCTGCCAGGAGGAAGAAAAATAGAAGGAGCCAGTTAAAAAACCTAGGCAAGCATTTTCTGTGGTAGGACTTGGGGCATCGTCTGCATACGGCAAATTGCAAATCATGGTCTGTCTTATCCTCGCCTTTTTTGCATCTAAAACATTTATGGATGGGACAAGTGAAAGTCCCCCCAGCAGAAACTTTTTTCTGAAACTCTTCAGCAGCAGCAGCAGCATCACGGTGCAACAGTTTTGCAACACAAGACAAATGGTAAAAACGGCCACAGGTTGCAGAAACACAGGGAAAAACCTACACAGCATGCAGGAGGCAAACATTAAACAATGAAAATCTAGTCTATGTAGCATTTCATGAAGTGAAAACCAAATTAGTGTAGATATATTAATTCCCATAATAGCAGATTCATCGCACTCATAACGTTGAGATCCACTTCTGTGAGTCTATATCGAAGAAGCGGTCAGAGGAAAAATTCTAGCATGATGCACAACAAGAGAAATATGAAGAACTTAAAAAAGAAACTCCAATCTAAGCCCCATGCAATAGAAGTGGTATAGAGTTGATATAAAAATAATAGGAACAGTAAGAACTTGAAAGTTGAGAAGAGAAAAAAGCAGATCTATTATACAGAGAATAAATGTACTTTCAAGTTTCAACTGTATGCTGCATTAATAACAGAAAACTGCAATATATGTCCGCACAATAATGAGCACATGCGAATTCACATATTCCGGCCACATACCATATTTCACCGTAAGCTGTCTTCCCATCCATAAGGCTTAATTTTGTTAGAGAGAGGACAAGCATTGTATGTTTATATTCATATCTTCAACAGCTATATTTAATTAACAACTAATAATTACAAAGTGGATCTTTCCCATGTCACTATGGAAACTCTAATTGGCCAAAAGCTGCTCTTGACATACGTCATTCAGTCCTAAGAATTACATAATATTAATAAGCTAACGCAAATCTAAAAACATAATAATCAGTGAAATAGTCATATTCTGCACAGAGCTACCTCAGCACCAGATAGTTTATCGGAACAGCCTAGTTCCCCACAAGCAAAGCATTGGTGTTGTTTACGCAGACAATTTCTGCAGATGAAACTTTGTATTGCCTGCAAAATACAAAAGCCACTAACGTATAAACATCATAACTAAAACAAACATATCTTCATGTTAAAATGAAAGAATAGCTTACTTCCACTTGTCTTTCTGTCCAGCCAAGAGATTCACAATAAGATTCTGCACCAGATTCTTCAGTAGCATGAAATGATCTCATGCACCTTCCATCACAACTGTATGAAGTTTCAAAATAACACAAGTTTCATCCGGTTCTAAATGTATAAAAGATTCTTTATTCAGAAAACAAATTAACCAAACAAAAAGATGAGAAAAAAAAAATGTTTATTTTCATCTGCAATAAAAGAGTGATCTTCAAGACCATAAACACACATAAGCCCTATTTCTAAAGAAATATATTTTAAACCCTGACCCATGTTCGACACCAGATATCCACTCACTCCATGACTTCATAACAATACATATTCACTAACAGTGCCAAAAACGATGATTGGTTGAATTTTACAAATATCGTGACACAAAAATCACCACTTTTTATATACGCAGGAATCACGAGTGCTGCAGTTGCAAGTTTTTCCCAAAAGGAGATCTTTGTAGCATAATTATTACCAGGCTTCCCATTATTTTAGCCTTTCAGATGAACGTTACCAATGATAATGGGAAATTAAGGATATCTCTGCAGCTTCATTATTGACCACAGTCTAGAAGTTGGATAAAAAATTCTGCATGTGGATGATGGGTATAACATATTTGTACCCAGAAATAGAAATCATTGGATAAAGGCCCACCATAATATGTCTCCACCATTATCACATATAGAACAAACAGTATCAAACAAGTCTTCCTCATCATCTGATCCATCATCTCCTTCAAATTCATCTATTACATCATCATTGACAATAAAGCTAGCACTTGATGTAGTTCCAATTTCCTGCAAGACAAACAGAGAAACTTTCACAATGCAATTTGAAGAAACAAACAGAGACAGACAATAGAGAGACGGAGATATAAACCTGATCTAATGCTTTCTTCTTATGGGGTTTCTCCTCCAGAAAAGTCACTAAAAACTGTCAATTTGTGTAAAACCTCATCAGAGATGAGGAAACATAACAAAATAGAAAATAAGGGCTGTAGACAAAAGCATTATTTACGCACAATACGTAAAAATTACAACATCGTTTGGTGCTACCAAATGCCTGGCTTGTGCCCAGCATGACAAATAGTAAAATTCGCATCAACAACGTCCTACTTACTGCTATATACAACTCTTCCCATACCACATATATGCAAAAGCATATTCAAATGACCAACATATACGTATAAAATAGGAAACAATATACTTGCAGGTCCCCGCCCAAGGTGTCATTTTTGCTTTGGTGGCCACATGTGAGGCGATTCTTACAACAGATATTCATAGACAAGAGGGGCCATAATGATGGACGGGTACTTTCTTTGCAAGGACGATGGTGAAAATGTTAAAAAATTATCGCTTCGTTGCAAAGATTTGAGGGAGCTTTTAAATCTCTTCTTGTACATTTTTAGAGTTAGAAGATTAGATCGTCTGGTTGGGGAGATGATGTGCCTATATGAAAGTAAAAGTGGCTTAGATACCGATCCCATCTGAAAACTTTGATACATTTGGAGGAAGTGAATTCTAAAGCCTTCAGTAATTCAGACTTATCTATCCATAAAAAGCTTAAGCATGCTCTGCTTGGTACACTTTTTTCTTGGCTAAAATTTCATTTTGAGATGTTCAATTTTATAGATTTTTTGCATTAATCGTACATGATTATACCTATTGTCAGGGACCAGTTATGACGTTTTTGCATCTCATTGGTGCACAAAATCATGACACCTCACTTACCGCATCTCATGCAGAATCTAATCCTTTTTTAAAAAACATTACAAGCGTCTTTATATACAGTACAGAAAGGCTTCATAGATGAAATAAGATTGGATTTTCCCAAAAGTACACTCCTGCAATAAAGAACAACACAAACCTCGGATTTTGCCAATGTTTCATCCCGTGTAATGGCTTCAGAGATTAAAGCCATAATAAGATCATTTTCAGATGGTCTGATCTCATAAGAGCTGCATATTATATCATAGAACTATGAGATTGTCGGCCCTTGAAACTACCACAAGGAAAAAGAGAACCAAAAAAAACCAAGCCGACAACTAAAAACTTGCTGCAAACCTGAAATCTCTAGACAAGTGATCCCACAGGGACTTTCCAGAAGTTTCAGGTTTCTTCCTCAAAAAGTGTAAGCAGTGTACAGTTATAAGAATCGGCCTTATTACATCCTCGAAACTCTTTCTAGGCTTTAGAAGTTGAATCCATTTGTTTTCCTTAGATAGCACAAACATCTCCGGCCTCAAATCTGCTATATCAAATTTCCAAGCTAGAACCTGCATATATACTTTTTGAAGGCCATTATCAGCAGTCCCATGCAAGAATATTTGTTTTGTCCCTCTGTCCGGCTCCTCCCCCGCATTCCATTGAACTGGCAACTCCGAAAAAGAAATTGGATCATTGTTTTCATCAACAAGATAGTAGTTTGATACAGTATGTAGGACAGCCTCGCCCTCATCATCCGAAGAAGCCATTTCTCTTATTCAAATCACGCTAAGCTGAAACAAAATATGAATAAGAATTTGAGATAGAAATCAATGCAAAACAAAAAAAGAAAGATAAATGACATTTTAAGGTTCGGCCATTGCCCACATGAAACTTTTTGCCAAATGTTCAAACATGTATGTAGTTACTCTAGGCAAAGATTTAGATATCTCGACTTGTAACTAAATGCCTCAAGTATAACATTTAGGCCCCTCCCACAATTATCCAAAATTTACCCGTATAGAACCTTTCCCCTTCTCCATTTTCAAAAGAAAAAGGCACTTTGGTCCGTTCATAAACAATTAGCTGATCTATCTGTTTCTTCAACCCCCACACCCCCTATTCTCTCTCCCTCTCTTCTTTGCAACAAAAAAAGGGTAAAAAAAAATGTTTACGTGACTGCCAATTGAAACGGGGAAAAACAAATAGAAAAAGAAACACCACAAGGACTGATAAAATCACAATCATTTTGAATAGTCCTACAAGTTTCAATAGATTTATTTATTATGAATAATCATGGAGGAAAAACTATATACCAAATAAGAGGACACAAATGGGGTCAATTGTTTATTCCTAGAAGCATCCTGTGTCCTAGCAACAATAAAACCCAAGATTTTTCATTTCCCAAACATGACTGAGATAATTTATGAATATCCTTTGAAATTCGCAAGCTGGATATAGATGATGATCGATGAAAAAGCCCGTAGTGGAGTTTCTGAGGCCCAAGTGAAAACTCTTCATCGTAAAGCTATAATCATTTGGGATAGTTCTACAAGTTTCTTTATCCATTTGAGGTAGTCCTACAAATTTCTAAATCTATTTGGGATAGTCCTACAAATTTCTATATTTTCTTAATAATAGTCATGAAAAGAGTCGCACTAAGCAAGAGAACACAAATCGAATCGATGGCATATTCCGAGGAAAAGCAATGTACTAACAAAAATAAAACCTTAGAGCTTTCATTCCCATACATACCTGAGATCATTCAAATATATCCTCTATAATTCGTACGTCGAATAAAAATGAGTTCCATAGAAGTGACTAGTAGGTGTGCTTTAAAAGCTTGATTTTTATGACTGAAAAGTGGCCTAGCAAAAACTTTTAGTAGGAGAGCTATAAGGGCACTCCCACCCGATTATTCATCTCCCCTCCCTAAATTTTCATCTACTACAGCTCAAAATTTAAATTGGAGGCTGTGATCTGGAGAATATTCACACCATATCAACCTAAACTTAAAAATAATACTAGGGATGACCGTAGTCTTCTCTAGTCCCTAAAATTTAGTTTAGGGGCTCGTTTAGAGCATTCACACTAGTCTTTCTAATTTAATTTATCAAACTTACTTTCTAGATATTTCTGCTACTAGAAATCATTATTTCAGAATTGTCCACATACCACAGCAATCTTTCTGTAAATTTTGCAAAAACTATTCAATTAATTACATATATTACATAAAATGTTAAAACTTTTTTTCCCTAATCTTAACTAGTATTTATATTGTTTTGGTGATAAAAGATTTAATATTTTCGCAGATAAATTGTGAATCCACTCTCGAGATTTCTAGAACACAAATCGCATCGATTGTATAGTTGAGAACACAAATCGCATCGGTTGTATATTCCAAGAAGCAACGGTGTAACAAGAAGAACGAAACCCTAGATTGCTCAATTTCCAGACATACCTGAGCCGATTTACGAATTTCCTCTTAAATTTGCTAAATATATGGACTCGATCTGTATGATTCAACAGTGCCCTAGCGAGCGAAAGAAACTCCTCATAGATGCCTAGCACCGATTCTTTATGCAGACGCTGCCGATGAAATAAAAAATTAGTGGTAGCGAATATATATAGTGTCGCATGCGTCGCATATAGTATCTTATCTGACTTTTTTATTTGGCAGACTGAACATATGTTTTTATCAATTACTATTATAGATAACATTTTTGTTGCTGCGGTTAAAATTGAAGTCAATTTTAATTTTTAAATTCTTTATTTTACCTCTTAATGATTCTTAAATTACTTGCTTTCACTATCCAAAGTAAAGAGAAAATAGGGATTTAATATATCCCACTACCTCACGTCTACCCTATAAGAACAAACCACTAACTACTCTTTTTCAAATTGGGAGAATAAAAGCATCAATTATTTACACCTAACATTTAATTACTTTATAAAATTGTGCACGCATTACTTGTGCGTCATTCGCTAGCATTAATAAATTTTACACCACTTATGTTAGGAGTTAATTTATGCAATAAGGTAATATTTATAAATAATTAAAATAATAAATTATTTTTTTACAAAAGGATGATAAGACAAATAAGAAGCCTACCTTGTATAAAATATTAACAAATTGAACCTAAGAATAAAATGGTTAAATCAATAAAGTTATAAAAACTATCGTACAAGGTATCATAGAGATAACGATTGAAAGTAAAACAAACTAAAAAGGATTAATAATAATAATTCAATACAAGATAGACTTCCTAGAAAGTAAAATGATATGTTTGGCTTAACAAAATAAGTCATTGATGTATAAGCACTAAGAAGAAAACCTAGTAAAAGAATTGTTACAAGTCAATTGTACAATCCGATTAAACTAATTGTTACGTACAATAAGCCACTCCAGTATTAAAGTAGCCAACGTGGCATTATTTAATGGGACATGTATCACACAAAAGGAAAA
>MKEJ01074075.1:0-12269 GCA_001753735.1 Embelia ribes | reverse complement strand
AGTCCCCTAACACTCATAAAAGGATGCAAGAGTGACAAACAAATTTTAGGTCGCAGAAAGATAATCTAACAATTAAAAATTATAAGGACAAAGTATTAGAAGCACCTTTTCCGGAAAAAAAATGCCCAGCCTCCTAGGAGTCGAGCCATCAAACTCAAAGTAACCTCCAGTTCATAATGGTTAAATGAGATAAATTGGAACTGTAATACGACCCATTCGACTAGTATTGGATACTGTATAACGATTTGCAACTCAGAGCCTCCTTGGTCTCTGTTACATCTTTGGAATAGCATTAAGAGTCTCGCAGATGTGATAAGAGGTTAAAATTCAGCATGCATACAGGGAAGGAAATTTAGTGGCTGACATGATATAGTTAAACAAGGGGCTAGTGGGATTACAACACAATATTTCAGCCATTTGGACCCCTCCCAATTGAGGTTCATAAATGTTGGATTTCAAATGCTATTGGGCTGTTTCCAGTTTAGAGGCAGTATAGATGTATTCTTTGATTTATTGTCTTGTTTTGCTTCCCTTTTGCTGTAAGTAATAGAAGTGAGGAATAAAATTGGAGAGCCCGCCTCTCTCTGATTTAAAAATGACGTGCCCAGTACCGAAGCTCCTATACGGTGGGGTTTGTGGAATGGAATATCTAGGCAGTCTTCTCCCTATTTTGCAGAAAGACTAATTCGAACCCACGACCACCAGCGCACAATGAAAAAACTCCACTATTGTGCCAGGCCCGCCCTTCTCGCCTCTCTCTGATTTAAAAAAATAAATAAAATTGCAACAGATTACATGGATGCAAGCTAGCTAACAAACATGCACATGCTGCTGATTTTACCCACAGACTTTGAGCAAGTGCATTTCCTATTCCATAGTCACCTCTTCGCTCTTCCGAATGACTACCGCTTAAAGAGAGAAATCTTCCCTCAAAAGTTAGAGAATGGATAACTCAAGCAGACAAGCGGATGGAATAGCTTAAAAGAAAGAAAGTAGCTCAAGAATGCAAGTTATGCAACTAGAGGTATACCTTTCAGGGAGTTGAATCCTAAACGTTCGACTGGGAAGTCCTTCAAGAAAAGGCTTCCCGAATTTTATGTATGAATAGGTGTGTTTTAACTCAAAAAACCTTTCCCCCTTCAAGTTTGGACAAACCTTGACAATATGTGGATTATAGCTCTACGTATGCCTTACATTGAGGTTGCAGGTTCAAACAACAGTACTTATCCAAGGACACGCACGCGCACGAGAGATAATGGCCACTTCTCACATAGCAGTTGTTTGCTCTAAAATCCTTGACAGTGCAACTTTACCAAAGGCAAAAATCTGAATTCGAAAGGACTCGGACTAAAACACCGACTACGTGAAAAAAGGATTTAAGTCCTCTACACCTTTATTTACTCGTCATTGTGGAGCTGAAAAAATCAAAGCCAATGATCATTTCTTCGATGCTAATCCTTAAAAAAATATTCTGAAACAGTGAATTATTATATACAAAATCCAAATATCCACATTCGACTGCTTCCTTCTTGCTCAACTAGATATGAACGATGTAAAGGGAATGACAGCTACACATGGACTATATAAACAAAGGAAATCGATTTACAATCAAAATTTCAATAAACACTGGCTTGTTTGGTTGTGGCTTATAAGCTTCAGTTTTCAACTTATTTGATTAAAAGTTGAACAATATTTGCTTGTTTGGTTTTTTAGATGAATTTATTTATTATTTTAACTTAAATAAATTAGAAATTTAAAACTTGATGTATATATACACACGCGCGGAGGAATTTGACAAAATGACAGTAGCAATTAAACCATCTAGGTAGAACTAGTGGATGACCAAAAATTTAGGTACCCAATTTGAATTGTCCAAAATTCGGATTCGGATTTAAGTTTTATTATTTTAAAAATTTGGGTAAGTAGTGAATTCAGGTTTGAGTAATTCGGATAATTATCTGAAATATTCGAATAATGAAACGACATCGTTTTATATTTTTTATATATATATATATATATGTATATTAAGAAATCACGCCATATATAATTCAGATTCATTTCGGATAATTCGGATTCGAGTTTTAATCTAAATTGGATTCGGTTGAAATTTATTATAAATAATTCAAGTAATTCGGATTCGAGTAATTTAATATTATTTTCAAGTAATTCGGATTTGGAAATTTTATATTTATTTCGGATAATTTGGATTCGTGAAATTCTGATTGGGTATTTCCCGAATTTGCATCAAGGTAAAATAGAAAATGACATTAGAAGAGGGTGGTACACATTAACAAAAAATGAACCTAGAAATACAGATGACAACTCGTTCAAATTTCTTTGATCTCATCCAATGCATAGTTGTTTGTAGATACATTAGCATAATTCACATTGTTGAACCGGACAACTACTGGGTACCGAGTTTTTGGGTCCTGCACATTCAAAAGCATGGCTTTTGTATCAGAATCGAATCGATATGTCTAGTATGACTGCTAGTGTGCATACGCAAATATGCGCTTATGTATGTATATAGAAAGGGATCATACTTGATCAACAGCAACAACTGATCCGGTGCCTTTGTACCAGTAGGACTCCTTTCTAAGAATTTTCACCTGTTGACGCAAAACAAGGTTTCAGAACAAATTGTCGAAAGAATTAACACTCGTTGAGCTCAACTTGAGCCTAAAACGTAACCTGAGACCCGAGTGCAAAATGGATTCCATAAGCCAGATAGTTATTAGAACTTAGAACACACCAAACTCGACCCATTTTCGTATACCATGCAACGCATATTCAATTAGGCCTATTTCGTCAAGTTCAGCATATACCTTAGGCTTTAATAATTAAAAGATCGAATTTCATAACAAATATGTTGTAAATGAGTACATGTAGGGTTCTTCAAAAGTATTTGAGGAGTACACAAGTTAAGCCTCTCAAGCAACTTGAATCCGACTCTTTAGTTATAACCATATAATAGTAGCAATTAGCAATCTACTTGACCGACTCATGAATCAAAGAGCTTATGCTTGAACTTGAGTCCTTTCTTGTTTCGAGCTTGAGTATCTATCCACTCGACTAGAAAACCCGTGAGCCATTTTCAGATTTTATTATGAATGCTTATATATAATTTACATACTTATTGAATAGCATATTGTATATCTGATCAAAGGATTATATAGCCATACAAAAGATTTCAAGCTGAGTTTGAGTCAAGATACGAGTTTTTTTAAAAAAAAAAAAAAAAAAAAAAAAACTAAGCCGGGGTTTACCTTGGTTCCTCTTTTGGGTCTGATTGGAGCGGGCTTCGGTGGAGGAGGAGCAGTGGCAGAAGCTGGCGGAGCAGCCTCTTCAGCGGCACGCACAACGAGCCTGGACAAACTTCCCTTGTTGTGAACCAGATTCGGTGCCACAGCCAACCCAGCCAAAGTCATGCCGCAACTTGCCATCTTTTCTCACACGAAATATAAATTTGATGAAATGAAAACAAAAGTAAGTAAAGGTTGAAATGAGAAGACGAAATTTGAACGTGGATATATTTTACTTGGACAATGTTTGGTGTATGAAGCTTACTGTGAAGGGTTAACCACTAAGATGGTGCCAACTCAGCACCATATCCAGTTGCTTGGGATAATGCTGGCCCTTGTGGCTTGTGGACTTCACGTTTTAATTTTTTGTTTTTGTTTTTGTTGTTTTTTGTTGAAAAAAATTTAAGATACGAGAAGTTAACCAAGATTGTTTATAACGGTACTTATGACGACCCACCAATACGTATTGTCGGCAGCGAGATTTAAACTAAAGTGTTCTTCCATGAAATAATCATTACTTGCGAACTCAGTTAACTCCAATTCGTAGATTTCATGAATCATTAGTAGTTTTTGGATCTTATAATTTTTTGAAAACGAGGACATGTATGGTCAAGGAACTAGAATCATAACTTTGAACATGGGAAATATAAAGTGGCAATATTATTGACAATCAAATGATTAATATATAATTATATTTGATAATTTGTAATGGACAATAAGCAAATATATAAATTACTTATATATATAGCAGTAGTGTTATAAAGTGATTGAACATTGCTTATTTTTTGTGAGTTTCCCAGTATTTTGACAAACGTAGAATTTTAATATCAGGAGACCAGGACCAAATCGGTTAAGTTTTCTAAAACTTGGGAACCAATCATTTTTTCAAATGTAAAAATGTCGCTTTTATAACTGAAACTACGGGGACAAAATTAGATTTTAGCTTCAAACTATGGATAACATTGGTTTAATTAACTCAAATACAGTCGACGTATAGTAGTTTAGTACTCACTCCTTCCAAATTGTGCCAGAATTTTTTCAATTCCTTTTTATTTGACATTTTAGAAACCAGGGTTGTATTAATTAATTTTTTCTAATCTTATTTTTATTACCTATTTTACACATTTATATGTTAAGTATTTTCACAAAAAAGTAATATGATAAAAATCTCCTTAGTTTTTTGTATGATCAAGGCTAATTGATACTGTAGTTTATTTGTTCCTTATATGCTTATCTTAAATAACAGTGTTTACCAATTTTTCTTTTGTATGAAACCGATGCAGAAATGACTTGTTTGTTGTTACTTAAATAAGGTGAACGGGATTTTACTACTTTAGTTTCGGGTCTTCCTTGAAAATTTTGTGTACAATGGATGTAATTAAAAAAAAAAAACACTAAAAGACTGAATGATAAATTGGACTTCTTTTTTTTCAACCTTAAAGGTTTTTTAATACAATGAGAATGAGATTGCTAAGAATTTTGCCAAGTTACAAACTACTCCAATATTAAGCCTACTCCTAGATATTGCCCAAGTTTGGATGTTTGATTGTATTTCTTCTATGATGTCTTCTTGCTCTTTATAGAACTGTGTGTGTAACTGCCATAACTGTTCTTTTTTATTATTGGCCATGTGATCTTAATCCAATAGTTGGCATTTAATTTCATTTTGTAACTGCTTTACCGCTCCCTTTCATTGATATGACATGTGTCCTATTAATTGTTGTCACATTGACCACTTTAATATTGGGTTGGCTTATTGTGCGTAAATATTTGTCCGACTTGGTTATACCAGCTATCTCTTACCCTTTTCATTATAAGGTTTTCACTTTAAAAGTGGTGCATCGATACGACTTATTTGATTAAGTTAAATATATCTATGGACTCTGTAGGGTATATACTTCACATTGGAACCTCTACTTACTCTTTTTAGTCTATATTGGCTTCAATCGATGCATTTGTAATACTTTAGATAGTAATTTTTTCGACTAGGTCGATATTATTTTTTTATCTTTAGACTCCTCATTTATAATTTATTTGTCATATTATCCTTTTATAAAAGATTAATTTGTTCCTTAATCCTTTATAAGAATGAAATTATTTAATTGATTAATCTAAAAATAAGCGATGTAAACAAACAGTTAATTTGAACAAATCTAGGGCTTGTGTTTCAAATATTGCAAGCGTAAACTGAATTTACTAAATTACAAGTTGCCCATCTATTTGTGAATAGTTACACATTGCTCCTTAAACTAACCCTTCTCATCAACGCATATTGCGTGCAACTTTTGCCCCTGAATCCCTGGCCCATCTTTGCAACTGAAAGCAAATGCATATATTCTAGACAAACATGATAGTGTCTTTCCTTTTATTAAGGTAAATGGTTGTTACAACTCGCTGAGGTCTTCTGCTTTTACGTGTTCGAGAAAGTGGGTCTGTGAGACTATTGTACCTGAATCCGAGAGAAACTCGATTCAAAAGGCTAGATACATGATAGATTTTTACTTCTTTTATCTTTATCCGTATCGAGAGGTTTACTTCATGATTGTAGCCTTGCAGGTATGATTTGTTCTCTACATTGCGCAGTCGGCTGTTCCCTGATGGAGATTAAAGCAAGGTATTATTATCTTCCGACTTCTGAAAGCGGTTGCACGGTCACCGGTATTAGGTGTTCACTTGTTGTCTTGGCTAAGATGACAATGTTTATCAGACAAGTTTCTTCGCGAGGATAATTATAATTGGAAATTTAAGCGGAGACCTTATGGAAGTAAACTCAGTTCAGTACTTGGATTGTAATTTTAACAAGTCAGGAGAAATGATTCCATTAAATCTGGATGGAAAATTCCAACTCTCCCTTCACCTGCCGTGCTTATTTTCAATGCCACAAATCCCATTTCAATTGCGATGATAGAACTGCTAGTTATCTTGCATTGCCCGATCCTTTTTAATGTTCCGGTTTTGAAGTTTATGGATCTAGCGTGCTGATTGCATCAAAGAGAGAAATAAATTCCAAGCTTTGGATGAATTGAAGCATTGAAGAGGGTCAAGCACTGTGTTTCTGGGCTGGGATTTTGGAAACTTGCTGGTAAAGGAGACGTAAGCCTTACCTCATGTGACAGAGAGATGAACTTGCTTTCAACTTCCATGGCTCTGTGGTATGAATGTATGATGGTAACCTGAGTCTGGATAGCAGTTTTTAAGTACACGAGCCCCGGTCAATTTTGTTCGATTCTGGAGTCCGTTCTGAAATTACCTTATTTCCACACACCCGTTTTGAAAAAAATGATAATTGCGACTTAGATTTCTCGAAGAGGATAATTTGTTGATTGCACAACTTAAACAATACTTACTACTACGGTACTACCCTTGTCATACGTTCCCAAGTGTCATGATATAAGTGAAGACTACGACACTTACGCATCATACAAAGTATAATTCAATATTTCAGTTTAGAAAAGCACATGTTTACTTTCACGAGCCATTGCTTAAGCAATTGCTAGAAAAATTCCTTCCTTTTACTAACAAAAGATTGTTGTTTAACCAAAAACACTTTCTTTTTAGACAGATTATTTACATTCTACAACGTTGAGATTGGATTTTACAGCTTGTGGTTGTTTAACGTGCTATGCATTCCCTGTCTATTCCGCTATTTCATTCTCTACTCGGATAGTTTGCATTTTTCTGCATTAAAGAGCAGTTTCCGTTGTGTTGATTCAGATTCATCTGCGGAGCACCAAAGCACAGTCAGACCAGGAGAACAACAACCTCATATGACCTGATGGGATTTTAGTATATAGGTTTGAGCCATGAGTAACCGCCACATTAAAGTTGTACGAAATTACTTCTCCTCAACAAGGTTCTTTATTATCTCCCATGTATGCAATGGAACTACATGCAGCTGAGAGTACAGTGTCATTAACGTCAGATTTAGCGGCTTGCTTCTATGGACCATGTTCTGTGCGGGGAACCTATGATGGGGATTTAGTGGCTTGCTTTTACTACTGTGATTCATGAACATTCTTGAACCGTACCACAGTCTGGATGACCACTACTAGGCAGAACCATCATAGCTCGAGTACAATGATGGATGCAAAAATTGTTGCCAGGCTTGATATCTTGGATTCTTAATGGATTTAGGGTTTCTCTTGTTGTTCGATAAAGGAAGATTTTAATTTTAATTAATAGTTGGTGTTAAGATTTGTTCATACCCGCAGATCTTGATCAATGATTAACTTACTATTCTCAAAAGAGGTCTTATCCTTTCAAACTAAAATCCAATGACAATATTGAAACCGTTCACATTTGGCTCATCAAGTCCGCTTGGTTTTTGACATATGAAACTGTCTCACAGCGGGCTTCTGGTGAAATTGAAAGTTAATGGGTAATCGCAAATTATTGGTGTTCGTTTGACCCACAAATTTTTTAGTCGACCTGCAACCCGTATTTGACCAGCATTCTACCAACAATCCTCCACGCATTTGACCTGCACCCATTCTGCCCCCGCAGCAGGGCAGGATAGGAATGGGTCTGAGACCCAAACCCACCTTGCTGGTCTTGGCCCACACAAGCAATATCTACTACTAAGTCAGGCGACTAGCCATCATTTTTTACGGAACTGAAATTGTGGTCTGATCTAGTGTTGCGAGGTCCGCACCCGCACCAGTATGCATGCAAGTGCCGGAATGCTTAGGCCCGCACACCCGCCCTTAAGACTGCGCGAGTGTGGGATGGGCTGATCAACATCGCGACTTGCGAATTACTTCAATTTTGATGTAGCCATTTGAGAAAGTTGTAAATTTAGGGACCATCTAATCGTTATTGTTTGTAATTGATTAGCTGTCCTGCCTGTGCACTTAACCAATTAATTAATGGACCACCGGACCACCGTTAACAATTATAACGTGAGCCAATGTGTGGAGAATGAGGACAAAATCACATCAGCCAACTGAATCTCATAATGCTTGTTGCCCTTCACTTCTGTTTATACTAACTTTTTAATTAAAGTTTTATTACGATTATTCTATCAGGTATACTTAAAATAAACACACCTATCCCTTTATCGAGACAGATGTATGATAACGCTATTCGAATCTGATAATAAATTATAGTGTAATGCAAATACTGTTAAATTTATAACACCAATAATAATCAATTCCCTTATTATGTATGAATGTATAAGAGCATATATATATATATAACTTGCTAGGACCAAACTACAATTATAGAATTATGTCATAAGTACAATAGCTAATATAATCTTAGAAATATTTTCTTTCCATACTTGCAATAAATGGGCTTATTAGCTAATAAATTCAAAAAAATTTCTTTTTTACATTTTTTCAAAGATGTTAATTTTTAAGCATAATTATTTTGCTATTTTGACGTACAACAATCAGAAGCTTTGAGTTTAATGCATATAGAAATTTTCAATACCCTAGAAAAAGAAATATTTTTCTTAAAAACTAAAACCTAACAAAAACAAAATCATGGGTTAATAAAATTTTCAACCGAGATCTAGAACTAAGATTAATCATCGTCATACATTCAAAATTTCTTGCTAAAATAAATGAATTGCATCTAAATCCATGTAACGTGTTCCAGGTGATCAAAAAGTGATTGAACTTTCCTACTTATGGTCCTTGCAACCTTCTTCCATTATTACAAAATGATAATAAAAAAATGAAGGAATTTCTCAATATCTATCCGTATAACTAGGGATTTAAATCAACAAGTCATTCACGAACAAATGAATTGAGTTGTTAAACGAGCTTGAGCTCGCTTGTCGAGGATTGAGTTTGGCCTCGTATATTAATTGAGTCGAACTTGAATAATAAAATATAACTTGTTTAAACAAATTAAATTTGAATAATCTCTGGTTCGACTTGTTAAGAGTTCGAATTCGTTTAGTTGATTTGAAAATAAAGATATAAATAATTTTTTAGATCATAAAAGAATAATTTCCCAATTTATCAACTGATGGTAGGAACGTAAAATAATCGAATGTTCATGAATAAACTCGGGCTCGGCTCAAATTGGAGTCAGCTCGACTTAGACTTTTTTATTTATAAACAAATCGAACCTAAAATAAATAATAGGAGAGTCGGGCACGAAAAACCTATGTATAACATTTTCCCCTCTGATTTTGTCTATTCTATCCTATGTGTAACATTTCCCCTCTGATTTTGTCTATTCTATCCTATGTGTAACATTTCCCCTCTGATTTTGTCTATTCTATCAAACTTGTGCTAATTATTTTTCTAGAAGTCCGCCAAAGGTAACGTATCATCCACTTTGTTAAGTCGCTTTTATAACTTATATATTATATATATATAGAAGTTATATATCACTATTCATGAAAATAAAGTAAAAACATAAAGTAGGAACTTGGAAGCATGGTGCTAGACAATATTTGTACTTTCTCAATAAAGGGCCATCGAAAATAAATACTTTTGCTTGTAATGAAAGATCATTTTCCCCATCGTTGATAATACAATTATCCATTTGATTGGAGATAAAAAAATGTTGTTTTTATAAGATAATAAAAAGAAATAATGACACAGTAATAACAATTTAGGAGAAATGAGCTCGTCCGATGCATGAGTTGTGTATCATGTTTTTTTTTTCAAATTAATTATAATTATTTTATAAAATTATTTTTAATATGCATCTTATATTTCTTTTTATTATTATTATTTATAACTTTCTAAAAAATTGGATTTGGTATAATTTATACTATGATAATATTTTTACAAAAAATAATGTTTTTTTTTGTTAATTTTTGGTATGTGATATTCTTAGTATGCTAATATTTGAAAAAATTAATGTTGTTTTATATAATATTTTAAAAATTTACGGATAATCTTAGATTGGTATGAATTAATTCAATAAATTTCATTTCCTATAAATATTTTGATTCTTAAATATAATCTTAATAATTGCTAATATGATAAATTATCTTATACTTATGCATAAATATATGTATATTCTTGGGTTATGCGTCATCTTATAGGGAATTTAGTTTTAACAATTTCTGTTATGGTAAGTTGACATATATGTATACAGTTTTAATATTTATATTATGGTAAGTTTTATTATATTAAAATCATAATTGACTTGGATTCTAATTATTTCCTTTATGGTAAGTTTTATTATTTTAAAATTATAATTTAATGAGACACATGTGAACCAATTACGAGAACAAATATTGCAATTAGAGCGGATATAGTTATTAGGGACAACTTTTATGTATACTAGAGTGTAGTCTACACAATGCATAATTTGTGTATATTATGTTTTTTTTGTATCATATTAGTTTTAATTATTTTTAATTTTTTCAGTTATTTATTATTTTATAAAAGATCGAATTCGGTAAGATTTATACTATGATAATATTTTTACGAAAAATTAATGTTTATTTTGGTATATTTAAAGTATGTGAAAAGCTTGTTATGATAATATTTTAAAAAATTAATGTTGATTAGGATAATAATTTAGATATTTATGGAGAAACTTTTGATAGGAATAAATTTATAAATATATTTTTTTGGCTACACATATTTTGATTCTTATATACTTTTAATAATTTATGTTACGATATATTATGTTATAGTTATGTAGATATAATACGTATATCTTAATGTGTGTGATCTTCTAGGAAATTTAATTTTAATAATTTCTATTATGGTAAGTTGATATATGTATATACTATGACAATACTTTTACGAAAAATTTATATTTATTTATATTAATTTAGAGATACGAAAATCTTATTATGGTAGTATTTTAAAAATTAATATTGATTAGGATAATATTTTAAAATTTCATGGAGAATCTTAGATTGTTAATAATTAATTTATAAAAATATCTATTTCCTAAAAATATTTTGATTCCTAAATATAATTTTAAGAATTTCTATAATGATAAGTTATCTTATAATTATCCAGAAATATGTATGTATATAGTGGGGTTGTGCGTGATATTATTAGAAATTTAGTTTTAATAATTTTTATCATGGTGAGTTGATATATATGTAAAAAAATAATAGTAATTTCTATCATGGTAAGTTTTTTTATTTTAAAATTATAATTTAATTTGATACGTGTCAAATAATTATAAACAAATATCACGATTGAAGCAAATATAATTAGAAAGTATAATTTGTATTTGTATAAGAAATAACAAGATATAGAATTGGACTTGTGATATAAGAATCTTCTCCTCTAATTTATCACAATGAAATGTCAAGTCACCTCAAATAAAAATCTTTCATATCCTCGGACCCTCGACAACTAAACCATGTATTGAATTATTGAAATGGAAATCAATCGAGTACTCGAGTTGTTCGGGAATTAACTAAAACTTTGATACTTAGTTGCTTGGTTTAAGCCGAATTTGAAATATAAAATAAAATTTATTGAAGAGACGACTTGACTTGAGCTAATTTTATTTATTTAAATAAATAATTACATTTCAACTTAAAGAAGTAAATTCTCATACAAAATAAATACGGTTCAGATTGGATGTTTAATATATTTGGTAATTAGTTGTTATTAGATAGTGAATATACAGTATATTTATTTTAGTTGTGGGCTTTCTTAAGGTTTTACTAGTGATTTAAAACAATAGTGATCATTTGTGAACGGAGCTGAGCGACTAACGAGATCACTAAGCGACGTGAGTCTTAATGATTCAGATTGGACTCATTTAGCCAGACCAATTGATCTGATACAAATACGAAGCAAACCTTGTTGTAGTTAAATTTGTAAAACTCATTGCGAATCCGAGCTAAGCCAAGCCAAACTTGAACAACTTTAGAATCGGCTTGCTTGTTTCATTTGTTTCATTTTGTCACGGGGTTAGTTTTCTCAAGACTACCCGTGCGGCACTTAGCTCGCTCAACCTAGCTTTGAGGGGCTAAGTCAGCCTTAGACTCGCTCAACTCTCTACTAAGAAGCGGAAGCTAAACACACA
>MKEJ01074070.1:0-21526 GCA_001753735.1 Embelia ribes | reverse complement strand
GGTTAATAGTGATAATTTACTCAATTGTTTTAAGATTAAATATTTCAAAATAGAAATGGGATATTTTCTTGACATTATTACAAAATAAAAGGTTGTTCTATTACTTGTATTAGATTTTCTGCATTTTCCCCAAAAATAACTTATAAAGGGAAGGGGATGATGCCATTATAAATCACAATTTTTCACATAGATAGATGGATTGAAATATAGTATATGAATGTTGCTGAACAATTATCTAACTATAAAATAATTTGTACAGAATAAAAAACCATATATGGGCACAGAGAATATGCCACACTCAGCTCTTGTTAATCTTTTGGGCACATTTAAGGCAAAGTAAATATATGTGCATTTGGAATAGCAAATTACTTGAAAAAAATGAGAGAATGAAATGTTTATTCAACAAAGTAGAGGCAGTCTGCAGATACTTCTTGGGGATATCAAATTTATCAAAACATTTCGGCCACATTTGTTTTCCGAATACCTTAGTTTAGAGTCATTAGTAAACTTCTTGGAATTCCTGCCATATACTAATCATCATTTTCCCAAATTTCTTATTTTTGCTTGTGCATTATTACTTGTGAATTTTATATGCGCATCCATGCCTTGTTCATAAATAGCATAGTTAAGATATGAGCCTAGTAATGAGACATTGCCTGTTAGTACATAATTCTATAAGAGATCTCTGCACCAGTCACTGAATATAGCAATGTATGACAAATTTGTTTTGAAATTGTTGAAAATGCCGCAATGATTTTGATACACACCTTACAGATCACGTGCGTTGTAGTGAAATTGTCGAAAAAAGCCACATGGATTTTGATTGTAAATCTACATCTGTGTAATTAACATTCTACTAATTTCTTATCGATTCCAACAGTTTGAACCAGAGAGACAAGGCCAATTTCTGAACCAGAGCAATTGTTGCTCAATTTTGGGGAGGCCATCTCTGGATGAAGTACTTCATCGGCAAATCCAGTTACAGCAACACATGATATCACTACACAGAAACAATGTCCTTCGACAAATTCAGTTTGAAGAGAATGTTAAATGTGTGAGCTCAGCAGTGAGTCTACCCCAATACGACGGGCCATCTCCTCTTCTTCAGCATCAAATCAATCAAATGAGGGAAGCTTCTCTAGCAAGGTTTGGCCCAAAGCAAACTTGCGCTGGTACTGGTGTATTCATACCCCGTCTGAACGCTCCAAATGCTCCTAATAAGCCAGGTAATGGATGCGTATCAGTGTTAACTCTTTTGTATATATATTTGGACTTTTGCAGTCTATCACGTGTTCTCGTGTATATATATTTTAACTTATGCATTATTTCATGTGATCTTGAACGGCAGGGAAAACAAATCATTTATATCAAAATATTACTATGTACCTTCATATGGCTTATTGAGGCATGGAAACAATGTCATAAAAGTAATAAAAGATGCTATTCATTTTGTTTGTATATTTTTTAGAATATAACCACCCAGGATTTAGCTTTTCACAGTTTTCATACCTATTTGAAGTTTTGTACGAGAAAATAGAAATTGCTTATTTAGTTCACTCATAAGACTGATTATTCTGTTTCATATGTGAGTCGCCTACTACGCATGGTTTTATTACTTTGATAGGCATGTACTGTAAATTTATCAGAATTTAATAAGAGTAGAGTAACTTATGCATGCTTGTGGTCATCTATCTCTGAACACAGTTGCTGGCTACTCGACTACTTACCGTGCACCTGGAGTATACCAGGCCGTGAACAAGAACTTAAGCCTGACTTCTACTCAAGCCTTTGCCACTCCTGATCATGGTATGCCAATTTTAATTTGATAGCCTTGTATCCAAATTTGTGCTTCCCAATTTCTTCATGAATTTTTTTGGAATTTCCAGGGATTTAAGAGATTGTGATTACTTTATTAAAGTTATTAATCATTCCTGTACCTTCAACTTTATACTCAAAGTTGTATACTTTAGGCGTCTATTTCTTTGTCCTTGGCCAATAAATCATGGCTGTATCCTTGTGTTTGGGGGTAAAATGCGCTGTGGCAGGCGAACTTGTGGTTTTCTCCCGTCTTTCTATCAATCTGTTTGTTATGTTTTCCTTGTAACTATTTCTCCATTAGTTTGAGATAGTGTACTCTTAACCGAATTAATAATTTCAATGGTAGTATCTGGGTCTGGATGTGTTTTTCTGGACGTTTTCTTTAGTTTATGCCTGTATATGACTTCAAATACTGATATACGAGGATTTGACTTGCAGATATTTTCACAGTTCGATCAAAAACATTTCCGATTCAGAAAACACCCCGTTTCCAGCTGGATGCTATGGCAAAACATGGACAGTGCCTTCCTCAAGAGTGGTCCTATTGATTTTATGATCTGTGGCCGGTACTGGTGGTAGGCATCAAAATGTGTATTTTGGTAGATTTTCAGCTTGTTTAGCTAAAGTAGCGTATAAAATTAGAATCTTTCTTTGCAAATGTATTAAGTAGTTAGGGAAGATTATGCGCAGGGAATAAAAGATGTAAGTTTGGAAAATATTATTTTGTTTTTAGA
Source organism: Embelia ribes (assembly GCA_001753735.1). NCBI lineage: Eukaryota > Viridiplantae > Streptophyta > Magnoliopsida > Ericales > Primulaceae > Embelia > Embelia ribes. The sequence continues at coordinate 18,974 of MKEJ01074070.1, read as the reverse complement.
AGGTACTAGAATACAAGTTTGTAGCACATTTGGATGCTGGCCTGGTATAAAAATATTGAAGCTTTAGCTACTTGTTATCTTTCTATGTATTTATTATATGATTTACAATGTTATTCCAGATAAGGATCGAAAAATGTCTGCCAATATGTGGACTTCAAGTTCATTAGTGGATCAACTGTTTTTTCTTGATCTGTTGTCTCTGTTGGAAAATGTATTGTTGGAAAATGTATGGTTTTATGTAATTTTTTCATGAAATTTATCAATTCTTGAGTGGGTTTTAAAGCTCGTAACGTGAGTTTCAAAATGATATATTATATCGTCAAAAATCATAAAACGGTGAATGAAAATTGGCTTCAAAATGAGGCATGTAAATGGGATTAAGATGAGATATCTAAGTTTTGTGGGAATTATTTTACATCGATTAGATAAAGACTTTACATATTGTATATATACAATAATATGTGCTACTAGAGTTATAATCTAATGTGATACATAGATATGTAGGTGAAAGTACTATGCGCATTGTCCATTCAGGCCGGGCTCGGACTCGGGACCTGGGCTTGGTAGATGTATTCTTATCCGGAGGTTACAAGTCAATGATTATGTCACATTAATTATGGCTGCAGTAACACCCCCTTGCATGGCTATTAAAAACCGCAAATAGATTGCCCTTCCATTAGGGTGCAATCTACATTGTACCTTAGGAACTCGTTGAATTTAAAGAAACACGGACTTTTGTGCTCTTATTTGAAAATTTTATGGTAAAATTTAATTGAAAGGTTGTAATTTATTTATCTTTTATAATTATTTGTATTTCCAATTTATGTAGATAAAATAAAATTTTTATTTTTTCCAATTTATTATTATTATAAATTATATTCAGAAATTATTATGCGATTAATTCATGGGCAGGTCATTCAAAATATAAAAACACAAGATTCTGGGAAAATTGACAGTGACGGAACAAGGCATTAGTGCAAATAGAGATAAATGAGACGCATGAATTCGAGGTTACAACATATAAATCTTCTTGGGGAAACAATAAATAATACAATAGCAATTAAAATCCTACAACTCCAAAACTAGATATGAACAAGTGGCAGGATAAATAGATCTCGATTTTCTTCTCCACAAGTTGGAGCCAACTATTTAAACACAGTTACCTTAAAAGAGATTGGTACGAGAGAAGTGTGTTGCTTCTTATGATGGTACATTGAAGTGAAAGAGCCAAGAGATGACAAACGCAAAGACCAAACAAGCCAAGAGGAAGTTCAGAAACCGATGACCCCGCCAGAAATTTCTAGCCTCGGATGATTGCAAGGGTACAACAGTTGCGGCAACAACAGCCTCAGTTGGCTCATTCCATTGCTCGATTAACTCTGACTCGCCTCCACCCGTGACATTTCGGGCAGTTGATCCACAAATTTCGCAAGTTCTACAAATTTTATGAAAAATGGGGAAGATTTAGAACCATTACCGAATAAAATGAACACTCACATGCTATAAGTAGAGGAATAAAGGTGTACAAATGTGATATTGCTCAAATTTGGACCCAGTTTCCTGTTCTCTTTGGCTGCTTAGTAACAAAAGCACAAATTAATACTCCCTCAGTCCACGAATAATGGGGCCATTTGACCGCAAACATTACAGATTGTGTCTGGATGTTTTCTCTAGCTTATGAACCCATTCAAATATTGATTTGATTGGCTGATACTTTTGACAGTTTAATAAAAAAACATTACTGGTTCAGAATAAGCCCGTCTTCCAGCTAGATGGTCTGGTAAGTCATGGAGAGTGCGTTCCTCGAGAGTGCTCCTATTGAATTCATAATATGTGGCTGGTACTAATGGTTCATCAAAAAGTGTATTTTGGTAGATCTTCGGCTAGTAGCAGTATATAAAATTTGAAGTCTTCATTGCGAATATCTAAAGATGGTATTTAGAAATTCAAAGCACGGGGAATAAGAGGTGAAAGTTCGGAAAATATTACTATTTTGTTTTTAGATGGTTTAATAATACAAGTTTGTAATACAGTTGAATGCTGGCCTGGATGAATTAAGCTACATGTTATCTTTTTAGGCCTCTGATGTTACAGATGAAGCGGTTCAATGTCCGTTTCGAGAAGCAATGAAAAGATAACATGCCAAAAGTAAACAAAAGCACAAATTAATACCAACAATGAACCCTTAATAATTCAACATGTGGATGAGTCAGCAGCAAAAGGCTGGATGTCAGTGACAAGTCTAAAGGCAAATAATTCATCACAAACTTGGACAAATTTGAGTGAGGCCCTTCTGTGTGCTTTAGAAGTCTACTTACCTAGAGAAATTCTAATTCTATACTACTACATAATATGAACAATTGATTTCCTAAATGGACTATAGCTACTCAAATATTATTACATCAAGTCTGCTCTATTATTCTAAATTATCATTTAGGAGTATACAATCATGTGATTTAGGGGCTAGAATTTGAAGAGGATTTGTATTTATGCTCCAAAGCAGGGTAATAACTAATTCTCGACATTTCTTGAAATTACTTATATGAATAAGCTACAATCCAAAAATTGAACAATATCCTAAATATTTCCAGATCACATGAAATTAGGCAGAATTCGGACACTTAATGCGATTAAGTCAAAACATTAAGATGCTTCTAGGATTACATTTCCTTAGATATACTCAAGTCTACCATGTAGGATACAAACTGAACCAAGTTTTTGGCACACATGTTAAATTCTGATCGGTAAGGTCTACAATAACAGTATACCTAAGAATTGCCCCCAAAGCAGGTAATGTCTAGGTTTGAAAAATTAGAAAATGAAAGCATGGTTCTTGACCCCAACAAAAGCTCACCTCAAGAATATGCCACCACACTTCTAACAAATACACGAGTTGGAATAGAAATAAAGGAAGAATCAAGACTAATTTTTTCTTTTAATTCGAAAAATATTGCGAACTGAATGTTTAACTTAAATGAGGAATTTATCAGAGTCAAAAGCAGGCTGCTAATAGGAAAAAAGAAACCAGGAAATGAGGTAGAAAAGATACAAATACCAACCAAACTAAGAATGAAACAAGAATCTCCCACTAATTTGCCCCATAACCATATGACTAAGTAATGGCAATCCCCTTTTGCTTTATTTTTCTTGATTCTTATCATTTAAGTATAAACTACTTTTACATCTTCTCTTACCTACTTTTCTTCGACACGACAGCATTGCTTTATTCTCCTTTTAAAAGATTTCACTAGGGTTAACTCAAACTCAACTTTATCCTTTTGGTTCATATCCTAATTAGGAGAAACAATCAAATCGTAATGGCATAGAAACTTCATAGTAACCGACAGTAATTACTTTCTTGATTCATATCATTAAAGCATAAGCCAATTTTACCCTTGCTTTTCCAACTTTTTTCCCGACACCTAAGCATCGCTTTATTCTCCTACAGAAGATTTCACATGTCTCAAATTGAACACTGTCCTTTGGCTCCATATCCCAGTTAGTATAAAATTATCAAATGGTAATGACACAAAAACATCAAAGCAATCAGCTTATAAACAATAAAGAAAAAAAAGCAATCAAACAAAAAACCAACAAAATATATATCCAAATAAAAACACCTAGACTAGACGATATGTTACAGTTACAACTTACTAGGGATGAGAATGAAGGTACACAAACACATATCTCACAAACACAATACTATTTAACCAAAAAGATTCATCATAACAATGTTTGAAGCGAGGCAGGCAGTGGCATCTTGGTGTTATGCACCATTATGTATTTATGTATATTTTTTAACTCCTGTTATACATCGCATATGGATTTTTTACAGCAAGGTCATAACTCGTTGTAGCTTATTCACATAAAAGAATGTATAACAGGAGAGAAGAAAATAAAAATAAGAGCAGAAAAATTACTAGGAAATTGAGCAGAAGAAATCACTATTGAAATCACAATTGAAAGTAAAATAAAAAACGAGCAGTGTCCTGAAAACCAGTAGATTTCAAAATTCATAATATTAAAAGAAATTACTAGAAGAGAAGGGGAAATCAACCAAATGTTGGATTTAAAAAGAGAAAAAAAGAAAAAAGCATTAACCTTTTATCAAAATAAGCCAAATAAACATTCTCCAAAACAAATCACCAATAGACATTTAACAAAAAAGTAAAAAAATTTATGCAAAGGCAATACGTATTGAAACTGCACAAACACTCTCATATGGCTAGATCTTATGCGTTGCTTATATTTTCCAGGAAAAAGATTAACTCGTTGGACACAATCCCATATTTGTTTATAGAGTTTCCATCCATGGTTTTAATGTACTGATGTCATTACCCAGAAAAAAAGTAACCACGATCCAAAAAAGGCTCAATTCAAATTTGAAATTAGCCGAAAATAATCCTCACTCGGTCCACAAATAATAGACGTATTTAATATATCACATAGTTTAGGCCAAGAAAGACACCCCCTCGGTCCGCAAATAACATACACACAGAGTATAAGGCACATAACTATACACAAATTTATCAAATTCACATTTCACCATACACAGAGTTATACACACATAAACATGACGGGAAAAAAGTTTACAAAATTTACCACTTCCAATTTTGTCTACCCAATAATTACTCTTATGAGAGAGGCAGCTACTAAAATCGAAAATGGGACAATAATTGTGAACCAATATCATAAAAATCATAAATAATAATTGATGGTAAATAATAACTAACTTGTTGCCCTTAATTTTGAACCAAGCCTCAGCACAATGCTTATGAGCAACAGCCAAATCCTCCTTGCACGAACACCCCAGCTCGATCGGCAACCCGGACCCACGATCCTCTGCATCCATGCTCAGGTGGCATATCCTGCAATCCCTCTCATACTTCGCCACGTGTACTTTGATCTCACCACCGCCTTCTAGATCCACCGAGCACTCCGACGCAGAGGATCCCCGCCCCTTATCATCCGAACCTCCTATTATTGAGGACGATGACGTGGAGCCGCCGCCGTGCTCCGGCGAAGCTCCGGTTACCATTCGAGAGAGTAGATGGAGAGAGAGGGGTTGAGTGAGGGGTCATTAATGGCCGGAAGAGGAGAAATAATCCTCTCTCTCTCTCTCTCTCTCTCTGTATCTCTCTGTGTCTGTCTGCGTCTCCCTGTAGGTGCTATGTAGCTCTTGTCAGCTCAGCAACAGGGAAAGGCTCCAAAGGTTTTGTCTGCAATTAAATTAAATTAAATTACACAATGGTTCCTGTACAATGTTGAAAGTTTCTAACTGTTCCCTGTATTTTAAATTTCAACGTTATAGGCCCTCAGTTTCTAAAGCCTTACACATCTGGTCCCTTGCTCTGACCCAGCGATGCAAACAAACCGAACCATTCATAAATGAGCTCTCGTTGAATTTTCAAATTTTTTTATTTATTTATAATGAACTGGTCCTATACAGTAAAATTAGACTTATTAAATAAATAAATCAAATATGAACAAGTCTTGGCTAAGGGCGTTCTTGCTTGTCAAAAATTAATGTTTGATGTTTTTGCTAATAAATTATTATTATTAGATGATGATATTATTTTTGTTTTGCCATGGTTGGCTTGTTATGATGTGTTGTTGATACTTGCTCGGAAAACTAACCGAAAAGATGACGTGATGATGGAATAATTTGTTACTGAAAATTAGGAGACAAGGTTTTTTTTTCTTTTTTTTTTTGCTTAAACTATGAAACTATTGTTAATATTAATTCTATTTTTAATTTAGCGGTACTCTGCGAACATTTTTCAGCAGAGGTACATATGTTTTGCATGTGATATATAAATTAATTTTCTCTCTTTCTTTCTAATTGTCACTTTATAATTTTGTTTCTATTTATTTTTAAGTATTCTTTTAGAAAACCAATAAAGCATTTTTTTAAAAAAATTAGCCATATTAATGGATTATAGTGATGTATTTTACTTGTTTAATGAATGATAGTAAAATAAAATATTATTTACTTTATCTGCAATTGAGACCAATTAATTATTTTTTTAATTATATGCTCTAACATAAAGTGATCATAAAAAAAATGGAGAAAATACTATTCAACAAAATGCTGCAAACTAACATAAAGAACAAAAACTAAAATAATATCGAATAATTTTTAATAAAATTAAAAGTGTTTTAATCATCATTTATTAGAATTTTAACTATGCATTATATAGAAATTTTGAGATACATTCGTGAACTCGTGACACTAATTTATACTCTTGCAAATAATAAAATATTTAAATATTTTGTCAAGTTTAGTAATTATATGAGCAATTATAAGTTATAATTCCTAAATTTTTGATATTCTTATTTTAAATTACTTAAATTTTGTTTTATGATAATTATCAATATAAACCTTTAAAGACAGAGTATTATCTATTTACAAAAAAATATGCAAATTAAAATAAATTAATTTACAATTTTAAGTATGATGACTTTTGTTACAAATAAATAAAATGAAGGACAAATTTGAAATAAAAAGTATATTAAATACTTTATGCAGTTGTTATTTTTTATAGAGTATTCAGATAATAATTTTATTTTAGAATTTGAGGTATAAAGAATTATAATTTAGGAGTGGATAATAGTTATATTGGTAGGAAATGCGCTATTTAAATTTAGATATCAAAATATATCAATAGCGTAATACCATAGAAAATATTGGAGACATGTCTTCATGGGAAGTCCTCTGTATACAACAAATTTTTTAATGTAATTTGCAGGAATTATTATATTTTGAGAATGAATTACTATAATTCAAGGACAACTTATTACAAATTTTTTTAATCTAATTTTTATTAAAATAATTATAATAAATTATTCTCAATTTATAATAAATTTACTCTCAAAATACAATAATTCTTAAAAAAAAATTACAATAGAACACAAGAAGCAATATTCCTATAACAAATCCGTCTCTATGGCCTACACTGACTTCTCCCTCCGAGGATCACGTGACAAGCTACCATAATTTATTTTGGCATTTATGTATGACTCTAGGGGACACATATACACATTAAACATTTTTTTCAGCCTTTTTCTTCAAGTGGTTCGTTTTGCTATCTTAAAAATATAAATATATATATTTTTTAATAAATGACAAAAATTATATTTTTAAGTATTACTTATAAATATTACAGGCATGTTTGGCATAAAATAAAAAATATATACTATTTTGTATTGGGAGTAGTAAAATTTAGTTGCTAATAGTGTAACGTTGATAAAAAATATATTTTTTTGAAAAAATTATTCAATTCCATACTTATACAAAAGTATCATTTTGGTAATTTTAAATAAAAAATAATTAATTTTTATTGATGCAAATAAATACTATTTTTTTATTTTAAATATAAAACACTATAAATATAATTCTGGTCGGTGTACCAAATAAGGCCAATATCACATGACCCAATTTAATATCAAAACCAATCAATCAGATCTCCGCAATTATCACTTATTCAACCTCCGCTCTTCAATTTACAAAAAGTCACATTCGTACAGAAATTGTATACCGTATCCAAATTGTGTATATGTAATTATGTATTGATGATAACTCTAATACTAGGGAACTTCTGCAACAAATAAAATATCCCAAGGAAATCACTCAAATAAGATATTTTAATTATTTTGCTCATTTGTTTTCATCAGAACATGCAGGCTGCGTATGTTCTGTTTAGGGATGATGACACAATGAGGCTTCCTCACTAGACTGCAATATCTGGCGTTGTCAGAGCACTTGTAGCAGATTACGTAAAATATATATTTTATCTATTTTAGATATCAAATTTAGATATTCTGTAAAAAAAAATACTTGCAGCAGATTATCTATTTTAATATCTAAAATAGATGGTTATCTAAATTTTAATTTTTTGGGAAAAGAGACATCTAAATTTAACTATCAAACTTTCACTCTCATTTATTTTATATTTCCCCTCTCTCTCTCTTTTTTATCTTCCCCTCGTGTATATATATGTAAGAATTATATATATAAATAAATATATTTATAAATATAAATAATATATATATTATATGTATTATATAGATAATTTTATTTTAAATAATCTGCTGCAGGGAGAAACTGTATTTTAGATAATCTGCTGTAGTGAGTAGTTGAATAGATAATCTGTAAAATAGAAGTGATAGATTTTATACTGTAAAATAGATAATCTATCAAAATAAGCTGGTGTGGATGCTCTAAGTGTGTGTTTATAGTTATAATGAGAGAGATTTATTTACCAGCTCTGAGAATTTGGCTGCTAATCTCGTTTTTGCTTTCAATACCGGAAAGCTCCCAGATACTCAGTGGTGTACAACGGATCCACCATTTCACAATTACTGTTAAAAACATGTACCAAGTACCAACAACCATAAAAACAAAGGATATCTCGACTATACAAAACAAATACATGAAGCAGAAATTTTCAAAAAACTCTTTTTCTCTGACAAGCAACTGTGCTCTCACCCAAGCATGAAGAGGGCTCGATATTTCCAGGACAACTAGTTCCATGCAAAAAAATATCACAAATAATCATCACCCGAAAAGACGATCTAAATGCCTCCCAGTTTTAAACAGATTGGAAATCCAATCTCTTAAAATCAATGTTCCACAAACCAATTCACAGGCGCAAGCAAGTAATAAAACCCAAGCAAGGAGAATTCTGTCTCTAGTATCCTATGTTGACACATGGTTCACATGTTCGCATAAGATATCAATTGTTGCTGTAACCATTGCCAAATCACAACAAGAGATCTAAAAGACAATTTAACTCCAAAATTTCCAGTTTCTCACAATGTTTGCATATCTCAAATCTCTGGGAATTTTAAAGCAATGAATAAACACTAAGGTACAAAAGCTTTGGCTTAAAAATGTAAAAAATAACACCATGAAGTGATTCTCTTTTAGCTAATAATGCCTAATACACAATTTCCACTCAAAGTTAATCAAATCACACACAATGGCTCTCCCAAATAAGTAGTTTTTCAATTTAGATGATCCAACTTTTCAAGACCGGAACTATTAGGCAGCCCATAAAAACCCACAAAGAAACGTACCCTATGAAAAACGAAACATAACACCAGCAAACAAGCAGTCACATACCTAGAATGATCATCCTGATACCAGCTTCACAAGGATGACCAGAGCATTGACAGCCATAAGAGGGAATCGCATGTATTGAACAGCGTATATAAGGCCAATTACCTGCCCTTTGATCGATTTTTTCCGAACCCCTGAATATTCTTGGAAGCTCCAACCCCTTGGGAGGAGGAACCGATCCTCATTTAATATTGCAAATGCATTACCCAGAAGAAGGAGCCCTTCCAGAAGAGTCCAGAACCCCATCTTCTGCAGCATAAAGAACTGCTCATCAATTTCAATAAAAAAAATTAACCTTAACTGGCCCTTCAAATGATTTGTTAATCCCCTATTGTATCTACAGGATATTGCTCAAGTACAGGGGAAATAACTAAAAAAAATTAAAAACAGAAATATCTACAATGTAACATTGTTGGACAAGATGCTATTTTTATAACTAATTCATCAAAATTTCACGACCAAACGTGGAACCGAAACATGGAAACAAGATCGGAAAAAAAAGACTACATTCATTAAGGCTTGGAAAGTGTTTTTCATCACGGCAGCTGGAAACTTAAAAACATAACTGAGAGCACATTGGAGTAATTGGTCCTTCCAGACAATCTTTTAGAGAAACTTCTCATAAACAACTAGTCAGATGAATCTAATAAATAATCGGTTCTATCACTCAGAATTATCTTTGAAAAAGACATGGGGGAACAAATTGTGCTTTGAAAATCCACCAGTAATGATAAGGTAGAAAACATCATGTACAAACATTATCTAAACGTGCATTGACTTTTCCTTAAAACAAGATTCATGTAATCAACGCACAGAACATTACCACATACGAGTCAATACACTTCCGCAACATGATAGTCGGTCAGTTAATTGCTTTCCAATGTTCACTACATCCCGAAACTAACAATTAAGAACATGACCAGAAATTTAAAAATGAAAAAGGGGAGACACTAAACCCATAAACTATTATTATGAACGGCCCAATATACAAAACTCCTGCATTGTGGGGTCTAACAGGGTCTGATATATGCAACTTTACCCCTGTTTCCAGAGAGGTTATTTCCAATGGGACGAACCCATCACCCACACGTCGTAAAAGAAGCGTACACGACCCTAATTTATAAAAATTCAAGTTAAAACTTTAAATATCACTAATATCAAATATAAAACTATGATAATCAGAATTTATGTACATTTGTACATTGATTTATCAAAATAAAGAAGAAAAAATCCATGTCTGAGTTAGATTTGTCTTCTAAGTCAAGTGGAGTTCGAACCATATCCAAACTTAAGAGAGTTAAACTCGAGTTGCGCTCAAGCTAGTGTAGGATTCATTTGAGTCGAGACCAGCACAAGTACACTTAACACTAAGCATCATAAAAAAGTGAATGAAACGCATGAGAAAACAGCTCCAACAAGAAATTTTATTACTCAATTTTTCTAACTCACGAAGCCAACGTCTTTAAAATCCTAGACAGGCACAGCAAGAAAATAAAAACAGAAAACTTGTTCCTTCTCCAAAAATGGAAATAGAAACATACAAACTGGGAGTTCTAACACGCACACAAAATCCAGGACATTCTCTTATCTAGAAATTGATGCATCTTCATCATCATAATTATCATCATCATCTTCATCCTCATTCAAAAGTTCATTCAACCTCTACCCAAGCTATAAAAAGAATGTAACCAGGCAGATATCGCAATAGGTAAGGGGGAGAAAAGCTTCGACTTCCCCATGGAATTTCATCTCATTTTACCTTAGAAAATTTTGAAAAGTATTCCACCGTGAGTGGCAAAGAAAGGAGCAAACACAAGGGACTCGACAGCCATGAGCTTGATGAGAATGTTGAGCGAAGGACCAGAGGTATCCTTGAGTGGGTCCCCGATGGTGTCGCCAATCACAGCTGCCTTGTGGCATTCGGACCCTTTAGGTCCAAGGCTCCTTGCATGGTCTGAGGCACCGGCCTACATTGAAAGAAATTACATAAATGAACATAAAACTATTTACGCAAATGTGGATGCTGATTTTCACATGCTATAAACAACAGGTCCAAGAGTATAGTAGTTACTACACAGTTTTCGGACGAAGTACTTTCACAGACATACACATGCCAGAAAAAAAATTAAGTATTAGCACCAAATCTCAAAGCTAAATGGTGTACTAGATTAGTCTCTTTCCACCAAAGAGCTTACCTCAATATACTTCTTAGCATTGTCCCATGCTCCACCGGTGTTGGATGCAGATATGGCTATCTGTAACAGTGACCAATACAGACCATTAGTTACTACACTTAATTGTGAAGCATAAATGGCTCTTTGCTGTCCAAATTTTGCAACACCTTGGGTATATTCTAAGAATTATTTTTGTCTTTTCCATTATAGCGGTTTTATATTGCATAAAATTTTGTTAAGAAGCCAAAGGTCTGAAACTATGTTGCTCTTAAATAATGAATTCCTAAAAACGTGTGTTGGATCAATCTGTCCAGTCTTTCTAGCTAAGGAAACCACAAAAAAGTTTTTAGGGAGTTTGATCAAATGCAACTCCTACTCGTTTTAGTGTTAGTAGGAAAATTTATATAGACTCAGTAGGAGGCAAGTCAACTCGATATTGACAAATGGATTTTCTACGTATCCCTTTTCATAAAGACAGGTAGCTCATTACAACTTATTCTGAAGAGTTTTAACAATTTTTATATAGTCCCCTTTCATTCAAAAAGTTGTCAACATATAACCTGGACACCAGAAACGAGGGACCCAGCAAGAACACCGGAGAGGGTCTCAACACCAAACAAAATTCCCACAATGAGGGGTGTGAGCATGACGAGAGCGCCAGGTGGAATCATCTCCTTGATGGAAGCATCAGTGGAGATCTTAACGCACGTAGCGTAATCAGGTTTGGCAAGACCCTCCATTAAGCCGGGGATGGTGTTGAACTGCCTCCTAACCTCCTCAACCATCTTCAAGGCAGCACTTCCCACACTCTTCATGGTCATGGCAGAAAACCAGTAAGGAAGCATAGCACCAACTATCAAGCCGATGAATACTTTTGGGGTGAGAACATCGACGGTTGAGATTGAAGCTCGGCTAACAAATGCACCAAAGAGGGCCAATGACACCAGTGCAGCAGATCCAATAGCAAATCCCTGAAAACATAGGCAGAATAGGAAATCAATAACCAATCCTTTGTGATAGGCAGCAATGCTGCATAAGAATAGTGAAAAACGAGCTACAAGCCTGAACGCAATTGAGCAAAACATTCATAATATAACTTATAAATTGGCAGTTTTACTAGTCACGTAAGTTCCAAATTCGGAAAGACTGAATCAGTAAAACTATCTACTCTAGGTCACGGAAGAGAAATTTTGAGAAAACATAGATTATACATAAAGTTTTACTAGTCACGGAAGTTCCGAATTCGGAAAGACTGAATTAGTAAAACTATCTACTCTAGGTCACGGAAGAGAAATTTTGAGAAAACATAGATTATACATAAAGGTGTAAAACCACCAAAGAAAGGCATTAAGTACCTTCCCAATGGCAGCAGTGGTGTTTCCAGCAGCATCAAGGGCATCGGTCCTCTCACGGATGCGATGGCTCATGCCAGCCATCTCAGCGATTCCGCCGGCATTGTCACTGATGGGACCATAAGCATCAATAGCCAATCCAGTCGCAATGGTGCTAAGCATGCCAAGGGCAGCCACCGCGATACCATACATAGCAGCAAAGCTAAAACTAACAAAAATGCTGATAGCTATGGCAAAAATTGGAATAATGACCGATTTGTATCCCAACGCAAGGCCAAAAATAACATTTGTGGCAGCTCCAGTTCGGCAGGAATCAGCAACATCTTGCACGGGGCTGAAAAGTTGCGCATGTAAAGCATCACTAGGAATTTAGTATTAACAACATTAAAGAGACAGAAGAACACAGAGACGTACATACCAAAAAAAAAAAAAGAGAGAATCTGTACCTGTATGCATTGCTCGTATAGTACTCAGTTACGAATCCAATAATAAGCCCAGCCCATAGCCCAACTGACACACATAAGAATAGTTCCCTGCACATGAATAAAGATATAAGAAGTTGACGCAGCCATATGAATTATCCCATTTATAGACACCAATTGCTGTGTCTTCCACAGACTTTCCAAATATTAATGACTTCGGAACAAAAATATTAAAGTCACAGCCACCTCAGCTGGTCCAGACCAAAAATATGGGCTGAATCAAGTTTATACAGAACCAATGGAACTGTGCCAAGAAGTTCCCTTATGAAGACAAAAGAATCATTTTGAATTCAAAGTTTCAAAACTTCCGGGCACAAAAAAGAACAGCAACAGAAAACTAGTTAAGAGGTCATCATCACCAAAAACATAGAACTTACCAGTTCTTTACTTCTTTTTGGACTCCGAAATTGAAGATGGTGAAAGAACTTGGGAGTGCAATCCAACTTACTATAGCAATACCAATGGTCATCAATACTGTAGAGATAATAAGTTGCCTCTTCAAAGTGGGTTCGATATCCTTCACAGACTTGATTTCGAAGAAATCGGTTGCGAACAATGTGGTGAGCAAACAAACAAGGATACCCACAGAACTGATGAGCAGAGGATAAAACATCGCTGTAAAATCATGATTGATCCCAAACGAGGAGATGGAGGCAACAACTAGAGCAGCACATGATGACTCGGCATACGACCCGAAAAGATCAGATCCCATGCCAGCAATATCACCAACGTTGTCACCAACATTGTCAGCAATCACCTAAAAACATAACATAAAATCAAGACAAGCACAAAAACAAATGGATAACATATTATTGACAAGGAGAAGGAACTATAACAAGAAAAATAACACGGACAATGGAACCACAATAATGTTGGTGGTTTTTGGTTATAATATTCAATTATTCTCAACACACTTATTTATTTAACTAATGATGTGGCGATGGTAATTCTGTAATTTTGAGGCATTTCATGCATGTTTTCTTTCCTCAAGAGTCAATAAATGCATGCCAAACAGATTATGTATGCAAAGATTATGTTTGTGTAGCATTACTCTTATTCATAAAGCTTCTTACCGCAGGGTTTCTGGGATCATCCTCGGGAATGTTCTTCTCAACCTTGCCAACAAGATCCGCACCAACATCAGCAGCTTTTGTATAAATCCCTCCACCAACTCTTCCAAACAGAGCCATCGAAGACCCACCAAGTCCATATCCTGTGATAGCTTCAAAGAGACCTTCCCAGTCATCCCCGTAATAGAGCTTGAAGAGGTTGATGGTAATGTGCAAAACTAAAAGACCATTTGCAGCTAGAAGAAAACCCATGACAGCACCGGATCGAAAAGCAGTGATAAAAGCCCTTCCAACGCCCTTTCTTGCCTCCAGGGTGGTCCTGGCATTTGCATAGGTGGCGATTTTCATTCCGAGGAACCCGGAGACAACCGAAGTAATGGCACCAAGCACAAAGGAGACAGTGCTAAAGAAGGCAGTGGCGAGAGCGGGCTTGCAGATTCTGCTACCATCATAAGTACAAGGCTGGCTCTTTGTGCTGAAGCCTTCGACGGACCCAAGGAAAAGGAAGATTAGGCCGGCAAAAGCGATCATGAAGATGCCCACATATTGGTATTCAGTAAAAAGGAAAGAGGTTGCCCCTGTTATATCAAGGTTTATTATGTTAGAACTAACCATGTTGTGGAACTAGTTGAAAGCTAACTTCTTCTTATGTATATAAAAGTTGTCCCCTCCAACTACTTTCACTCTAATCGCGACATTTGTCCATACAATTGCTTGACATGTGTCCCATGAAATTTGGATTTAAAACAAGAAAACTTACCATAATAGAAATTATTAAAATTATATACATGTATATTAACTTACCATAATATAAATTATATACATATATATCAACTTGCCATAATAGAAATTAGTAAAATTAATTTCATATAAGATTATGCATATTTCTATATATATATACACACACAAAACATAACTATAAAATAACTTATCATAATAAAAATTACTAAAATTATATTTAAGAATTAAATACTTTTAGTAAATAAATATTTTTATGAATTGATTTCTACCAATCTAATATTCTCCGTAAAATTTATATAACTTTCCCAATCAACATAATTTTTTAAAACATTTTTCATAGTAAGATTTTCATATATCTAAAATTAACCTAAATATATATTAATTTTTTTGTAAAAATATTATCAAAGTATAAATTCTACCAATTGATTTTTTATAAATTTATAAATAGCTAAAAAAGTGAAGAAGAAATACAAAAAGATATTATATCAAAAAAAATTATCAAAACTAATTAAATAAAACAATTAAAATTAATATGATACACAAAAGAAAATAATACACACAACCCATGCATTGTGCGTGCTACACTCTAGTATATGTAAGAACGGAAAAGAGATAGACAAACAAAGATCTTAGATCCAGAATTTAGCAATGAGGGTCACTTCCAACCAAAATCAAATCATGAGACAAAAGAACTATGAGCATCCCTCACTCGGCAGTTTAAATGGACAAAGTACTAACAAGGACTGATAATATGAAAAAAATAACCAATAGGAAGCTAATAAATAGTGGTATTCCTGTTACGAAACTGGTCAGAAAAAAACCCAGCTGAACCTTAGAAAAGTTAGGTTGCAGACTAAGATACGGAAGAAGAATAAAAGATGATATGGAGAAAAGGTCTCTTATAGGGAGTACATCTGTTTTCATCTCAAAATTCATATTGGTAAGTAATATATTGCATTTGATTAAGTAATTTTCCACCTATCCAAATTGAGGCTATTTATATAAGGGGGCAGCTCTACAACTCAGCAAATGCAATGGGTACTCATGTTGTGTTAGAACACAATTTCAACTTTGTTCAAAATGGCCAGCCTGCAATTGTAATCATCCACATTAGCTTAAATTATAAAAGAAAGGTAACTAGTTAAAAAATGATCTTAATGAAGCAGGGGCACATCATTTTCAGGAATAGCAAAAGCAAATTCTTGAAAAAATAAAGAGATTAGTTGAGAGTATCCATTACTCCCATGTCCTTTATGAACTTCAAGAATGAAGTGCTTTATCATAAGAACCCTCTAATGATGATAAGCATAGAGACTCTAATGTGTCAAATTTCTAACTGCAAGTGAATCGATTTAGGCAATGTTTGCTGTTAGCTGTTGGTTTTTGGAGGCTGCTTCTGCTTCTTTTCCTACTGAAAAATAGGCAGTGATGATAAAAGAAAAGGTTGCTTCCTTTGAATGTCTGCTTCTGTTTTTATGAGGTGCTTTTAGAAACACATTGAGGGTTGCTTTTTAAAGTTTATTCTGCTTTTTTCTAATATCAATTAATTACAAGACTACTACTAAATATTCTAGCTACATATGCAATACATGTCTACTTTTGTCTTGATGCCATAAAAAAGTCACTTTTATCAAACACCACGCTACTAATCAAAGCAACTTCTTAAACTTATTTACCAAATATTAAGATGACACCCACTTTTATAATCAACTTTTGAAAGCACCTTTCATAAACGGATTTTGAAAAACATCACCACCAATAAGTACAATTTGGGGAAAAAAATTATATCTCGACTATGGATCACTTATCTTACAATTACAATGTAGCATGGGATCACATTTATAAGTAGCCGCTGGCAGAGTTAGCAGACAGTGTAAGTTAAAAATCCTGATTCATAATAATTACGGTACAATTTTTACTTTTTAAATATTTAAGTCATCACAGTTATGGTGATGTTGAAAGCACGCAAATGCTTTGACTCAACAATACAGAGGACTCCATGTTTATATTCCTCATAGCTATATTAACTTTTTCTCATCTATGCTTATAAAACAATTCAAAAATTGTCATTAAGCATGTACCTGCTTAATTGGCATAAATTCATTAATAATATATTGATAAAATAAAAAAGAAGGCAAAGATAAAGATCACACATGTCAAAAGTCAAAGAAAGAGACATAATTTTCTAACTTAATTCCATACCACTATAAACAAAAAGAAGAATCCAATCTTTTCGTGATGCTTCTGATTTCTATATTCAATACCATCAAATGTCAAAAAACAAGAACACAAGAAGAAGCTAAGCCTTAATGACAAAGCAAAGAACAAATCAAACACCAATACATGGTGACATAAGCCGACTCTTTCCTTCTAATGATAGACCAAAAACTTAAAGATCTGGTAATAGTCAATAGATTTAAAAACAAGAAGACCAGGTGTTCTCCAATTTGAACTTTACAACTACATCTTTCAAAACAATAACTGAAAAGGACTAAAAAAACTTCAACGAGCAGACAAGCTTCTAAAATTTATGCCTCAGTCAAAACATTGTTACAAGTGTATTAGAAACAAAAAAGAAAAAGAAAAGTTATTAACTTCAATGTAAGATGTTACTCAAAACCAAGGTTCTAAAAATTACATTTTACACTCCTGTGAAAACATTGACAAGTGTATTAGAATCGAAAAAAACAAAAACTGTTACTATTATTAACTATAACATCGGATCTTACTCATAGGCTCATGGCAAAGCTTTTAAAATTTTAAGTTACTTTACTGCAAAAATATTGATACAGGTTATATAATTCACTAAAAATCACACAGTGCTGTACATAAGAAATGAAAATCCCAGCAAAAGAATTTTAGATATTTTTCCAATTAAATTTAACTAATTTGATTTTGACCACTAAACCAATGGTATCTTGTGAATTTAATTTTTTTTTCCTTACAATTAGTAAATTTCAAAATAATGTAAGTGAAGTGTGGATTCAATTTAGAATCTTCATAGCAATATAACATGTCTTTCCAAATGGAAGATTTCTCTTATTTAATTTTTCAAATGAGAAATCTCGACCAAAAATATTTCATAACAGTGTGTTTATTTTTAGAAGTCTCAGTGGGGTAATATAACATTAACAACAGGGTACATTGAAAAATTAGAAACATAAATTCCAGGAAAAAAAAAATGGAAACCTTTTCCGATTAATGTTGACTAATTTGACCAATAAACCAACTGTATGTAGGAAATTAAATTCTTTTCTATGATTATTAAAAATGAAACGAAGGAAATGAGTGTGGATTCAATTTAGTATCTTCGTGTTAAAATCCTATAAAATAGATACATATATAAATCAAAAAAAAAAAAAAAAAAGCCCAACATAGAAATAGAAGAAAACAATTCAGGTACGCACAATTGCGTATCGAAATCATGTATCGAGAATCTACAACTATCTACATGGTCAGATTTCATTGATCCTATTAAAAGATCAATGTTGGATGTAACCACATACATGCGTATACATATTCTCTACATAGATTTCTAAATTATGGTGGCGCTGTAGCCCACAGTGTCTACATAGTTCCGGTTGTACGCACATCATTACTCATAAACATATGTATGTATGTAAGTATGTATGTACGTATGTATATACGCCAGATCTCACCTTCAGAGATGGCGTTCTGAATCTCGGCGCATTTCCTAACAGCGACGTCACCGTCAACCCCTTCCTCCGTCTCCTCAATCAGCGCATCCGTGTGGCCGTTACCGCCGTTAAAAACCTCCGGCGAGAGCTTCACGCGAGCGACGAGGATCCACTGGATGAGAGAGAAGGCGATACCGACGACGGCGCAGAACGGGATCACCAGCTCCGTAGCGAGATCGGAGAGAATTGAGGAACCCATGGCGGCGGCGAGGCGGTGGACGGTGGCTGAAGCTAGCTGGTGGTTGTGTCGGTGCTGTTTGAGCTTGTACGCATATGTATGTATGTATGTATGTGTGTGTGTGTGTGTGTGTGTGTGTGTGTGTGTTGGGGGAGCAA
>MKEJ01074062.1:0-10219 GCA_001753735.1 Embelia ribes | reverse complement strand
GTCTTATTTCTATTTTTATGATGGGCAAAAATAGAAATAAGAAAAGTTTGAAAGTCATGACTCTTCATGAAAGGGCATGTACTTATAAAGTCATGACTCTTCATTAAATGACATTTAGTTTGAAAGTCATGACTCTTCATGAAAGGGCATGTACTTATTATAAAGGTTATGGTCCTCAAGTCATATATATCATTTTTGTTTTTCTAACATCTCATCACTAGAAAATGAGAGACTCTTTATTGTTGCAGAAGAATTGTGCATACAAGACTTGAAAGACCAAAATCTACAAATTCCTCCTCTATCACATTCTCTATGGATTAGGGTACGCTTCCACTATAGTCTTTCTCTACTTCTTGATGATTGAACATGACTTGTCTTGATTGGATGATGGTTTTCATCTTTAAGTATCTCCCATAAATATCCAAGAAGTTAGGCTTAGAGCACTTTGGCTTGCCTTAATTTGACACCCCTTGAGCTTCAATTTGTTTGCAAGAAGCTCTTTCCAAGTGGTCAAACTTGGGCTGCTAATTTCACCCACTGGACCAGAGACTACAGGTCTACGGGCTAGTCGCACTAGTACGGGTCTGGATTTAAGGGGAAATATGGGATGGATCGAGTGTTGCACATATCAGATGTCATTCTTGTTGTGTCAATCAACCGACAATATTGGCAATGGATGGCCGGATCACAGGTTATATATGCAGTTCAGGTACATAATTGTGGATTTCGGATCAAAACCAAACTCATATCCAATGGGCAGGGGACGGATGCAGGTTTGATGTGGACTGGGCGCATGTAAGACCCGCCGGATCCGTTGTGAGTTGGATAGACTAGGGTAGTGGGTCAAATGCCCACCCCAGGTGAAACTAGCAAGATTATATAAATAATTTTGTGATTTTGAAAAATATTAACTAAATATCTAAAAACACATGCGTTACCTATTTTATTCGGGAAGAAAAGGTCTCATGATCATGTTCATGCACAGAATTTGTCAACCAAATCATTAACAATATAATCGTCATTCTAAAGCGTCCTAAACGTGCTTGTAATTAATTTGTAATCACATTATTATTGCTTACCTAAACTTCGGTAAATGCAAAAATATGCCACATGGGGGAGTTCTATATATGTGTCGACATGGACATATATACGCCGCAAAAGGCTACATTATGAGCAATCCAAACAAGGCATTACCCAATTTGTACAACACAACTATTTTAGCTTTTTGGAAATCTTGACACTGGAATATTTATTTCCAACCACATAAAGGGCACATTTTTATGGCACAAATTACACGTTTTCTTTTACGTCCACATCAAGACCCATCACCCCCTCCCCTTTAACTAGCCCTACCCAAACTCCCCCAAATTACCTCATCTCTACTCTCTCTCTCTCTCTGTATAGAAAAAGTGAATTATTGGTATTATTATATTACAAGATCAACATGGGGAACCAAACTGTAGACATGAACTGCACAAGTGACTGGCCCGAACCAATAGTCCGTGTCCAATCCGTATCGGAGAGCGGACTATCGACTATCCCAGATAGATACATAAAGCTGCCTTTCGACAGGCCTATGGTGGCAGTTGACTCGGGATCAAAAGACGTGAACATCCCTTTGATTGACCTTAGGGGTATGTTTGGCGATTGTGCTGATCAAAAAGCTAAAATCCTCGAACAAGTGTCGTATGCTTGTCACGAGTGGGGATTTTTCCAAGTGATAAACCACGGAGTGAGTCCGCAACTTATGGACTGTGCGAGGGGTGTTTGGAGGGACTTTTTTCATCTTCCGATGGAAAAGAAGCAAGACTATGCGAATTCGCCCAAGACTTATGAAGGGTATGGTAGCCGACTAGGGGTACAAAAGGGTGCCATTTTAGATTGGAGTGATTACTATTATCTTCACTATCTTCCTTGTTCATTGAAGGACCATAAGAAATGGCCTGCCCAGCCAGAAAATATGAGGTACCTTTTTGTTTGCTTTTTTTAAGGATGTTGGGAAACAAAGCTATTAACTTTTTCCCATTAATATTTATGCACTGTAGTGTTACATCCATCCACAAAATGTGTACAAAAAATTTACTATGACTATTGTGGAAATGAATTTTAATATATTAAAAGTGATGCATCTTAAAATTGGGAATAAAATTATACGCTTATGGGGTAATTTTTTTTTTTTTTTTAAAGGATTTTGGGAACTCAAGCTGTTACCCTTTTGCTATTATTATTATTATTTTAGTATATCCTAAAAAATTCCAATTTTAAAGGAGATGTTTTCTTAGCAAAACCTTAGTTTGCATAGTTTGCTATATCTATCCGTAAAATATATACAAACATTTACCAAGGTTATTATATGGAAATCAATCATAACATAGAGATGCATTAGATTTCTAGGTAAATTTAGTGAATAAATGTGTCAATTTTATGCATGAATATAAAATATCGTTCAAGTTTCACATCTTGATTAATACGGTAAGATATTTTGTCCAAGAAAAAAAATCCTTGAATTGAATTGTCTTTGCACCAATAGGTGAAAATCTAAACAATAATTCAATAATATCCTTTTCATCAATCAAATATTAAAAGTTAAATAAGTGTTGAATTAGATTGATATGAGGTTTAAAATTTGATTTTATTATCTTAAAAGAGATTCCAAGAATGCGTATGGTGCACATTGGACTCCATCCACTTGGGCCACGTCAAAGAGCTTTAGATGTGTGGGGATACATTAAACTTTACAAAAGAGCTTTAAATAGAAACCATATATTGTTCCTTTCTAAGTGAGTCATCATAGTTTAAGTGTGGATAAAAGGATGTGTGTTGTTGTATAAAATATATAAATAATGAGTTTATATCCTTGGAAAAGAAAATGAGTTCACATCTATAATAACCAAGCAAGTCCATTTTTGATTAATTTTTAATTTAAAATAATAACATTTATCTCATAGTTTGTGGCCTTGTGGGGAAATTCTTAATTAATCAAATTCAGCCCATTACTTAAATTTTCATTTATTTGATTTAAACGATATTCTGACTTAAAAAAGTTTCCTAACTTTTCAATTAAATCAAAACGAATATAAATTCTTACCGGCAAATAACCAGAATATCCGATTTAGGTGGTGTTCTCTCTGTATTATTTTTTATTTTAGAACAGCTAACCTTCACATTTCTATAAAATATTACTAAAATATCTATGCGATTAAATCATATGCGTTGTTGCTTCATATTCTTAAAGGAAAATAGTTACTTTATTTTTTATTTTATTTTTTATGCAAAGTATTAAATTCTTTTTTCTATTTTGGTGGTGAATAATTAGGGATGTGATAGAAGAATTTTCATATGAGGTGGTGAAGCTTGGTGGATTGATATTAAAATTACTATCAATAAATCTTGGATTAGATGAAGGGTACCTACAAAAAGCCTTTGGAGGGGATAATATAGGGGCTTGCTTAAGGGTCAATTTCTACCCAAAATGCCCTCAGCCGGACCTCACGCTTGGGCTATCGTCGCACTCGGATCCAGGGGGAATGACTTTTCTGCTACCTGATGACCACGTGGCGGGACTACAAGTCCGCAAGGATAACGGCTGGATCACCGTTAAACCGGCCCCTCATGCTTTCATCGTCAACATCGGTGATCAACTTCAGGTAACTCTAGCACCCCTATAGATTCATATTTCCCCTTCTGAAAAGTTACTAGTATGTAATACTATGGTTTTGTATAGCTTTTTCAGTAAAAATATTTGATTTTTTTTATGTTATATATGAAAAAATATAAGTATTCAGCTTATTGTCATATAAAAAAATTTGTTGTGTGAGAACAAGAGGGAGAGGGCAAAAAATGATACTAAAAATGGGATTTTCACAGTCACATAAAAATGGGAAAAATAAGTGGGTGACAATAGCTTAAAACCCACACATAACAATAAATCTCATCCAGATGCTAGCGACAAAAAATTAGTTGTACTTATCCACTCACTTAAAGTAAAATTCATGCATATTCTACTTGCAAATAAGTCATTGATTGCCAAATGATTTGTCACATGATTAAGATATAATTTATATTTTGGTGACACTTGTAATACATTGTAATTTTTTATAATGTGAAAGTTTGTGTTTAGTTATTTATTGATTAGTGAGGGTGCTTGCTAACTAACGAGCAGCTCTATTTTGGGGTAAAGTCCATCTACAACTCTTTGAACAACTGTAATGGTGAGGTATCACATCTGAACCAAAAGAATAAAATTTTTTAAATAAAATTATAGAAGTATCTCAAAAAATATTTATTACAGAATTTTATTTTTGTAATTAAAAATTTACATGATTGTTAAACAAAGTATGACACTCGTCTTTCCTATTTTGGTCCCAACTTCTTTGTTTTAATTGAACACGTGCGAATGCAGAAAGAGAACTTGTCCTATGGTCAAAGTTGAGATCATGATATTAGCTGTGGGCAAGGTGTGAAATGTTTAAATTCGAATCAAAATTTTAAATTTTAAAATGTTATATTAGCTTTTTTTTTATTGAATTTGAATCCAAAATTTCAAAATCTGAATTGAATCTAAATTTTTTAGGGTTGGATTGAACCCAAAATATTCATAAAATCTAAAATTTCAGAACCAATTCATAAAATCAATTTAAATGTTAACAAAATAAATTTAAATGTTCACAAACCATTTCAAATGTTTATAAAGTACAATATAAACAATAATTATAATTTAGAAACCCTAATTCTAAGTGTTCAAAATAGTTGGAATTGATTAGGAGAATAAATTGTAACAAAATATTAATCAAATATATTATATGTATATATTTAATCAACATACTAATAACAATAATGATATATGTGAACTTATATATGTCATAGTCATATATTTATTTTTTATTTAATATTTAGGGTTTAGGATTTTTTTAGGTTTTCACAAAATAAATCCAATCCGAACCTAAAATTTCAAAAAATCCAAAATTTTTTAAAATTAAAACCCGAAACCGAACTTTGAGTAAAAAATTAGAACCGAATTGTATCGGTTCAGTTTGGATTTTGGGTTATCTGAACCGATGTGCACCCCTAATTACATGATCTAAGCACCAAAAAAAAAAAAATGGTGGTCCTTTTCTTTTCTTTTTTCATTTTCAGGAAAATTATGCATTATTGAAAGAATTTTGAGTTTATTTGGTTGCAGTTTTTAATTTTTTATTTTGATTTAGATCCTATTTGGTTGTATAATTTTTAAGTTAAATTTATTTATTGTTTTAATCTAAATAAAATTAAAGATTTAAGCTGAATTCATTAAATTTTTTGGACGGAAAAATTAGCTTCTCTTCCTTAATGTCGCAATCAAACAGCTTTTAAATGTTAACTTGTAAAAGCAAGATGATGTCGGTGTAAATTATTTTGTAGATGATTTTTCCAAGAAGTTTTTTTTTCCCAAAAAAATCAGAAAATAACTTATTAATTAATTAATAAAAAATAAGATGGTGGTGGTGAAATATTATTTTGTAAGTGGTTTTTAGAAGAAAGAATTGAACAGTAGTTGGGTATCATTAGGGTTTTGGTTTTTCAAAGCTGACCTTTTCTGTTACCAGATTTTATTAATTGCCAAATTCCAATCAATTGTGCCAAACCTACAAAAAAAGATTCCTGTTAGTATGTTTGGCAAAGTGTGGACCTAAATAAATGTATGAAGAAGGCATCTATTTTTAATAGAAAGAAGGTATATATTATATATAAATTTTTGTTACACAATATTTGGTCTCTTTTTTGTGGGGTTGGCACAATTAATTGGCATTTGGCAATTAATAAAATCTGACAACAGAAAAGGTCCGTTTGATGTAATTTTTGGTTTTCCTTTTTTCTGTTGGGTGTAAGAGTTTAATTAACAATAAAAGTTTCTCTTTTGAAAAAAAAAATTAAGTAAAGCTCTTAATAGGAATCCAGACAAAGTTTTGTTTCATAAGTTATCAATTTAAGAAATTGTTTGGAGTTTTTAGCTTAAAAGATATATATTCATACGAAAACAATATTTCCAAATCCTAACGTCAAGTTAAAATACATATTTTTATGTTATAATTATATATTAATAATAATTTCTTTACTATTTGCTTTCCCCACCACGGCAAAACTCGAAGTTGAGAATATCATTCCAGACTCAAAATAAATATTATTTTTGTTATTTTTAGATGCAAAGAAGAAACCATGGTCATTTGCTATTTAGGAAAAAGGAAATAATAATGAACTGTTAGAAAAATATGTGGAAAATAAATTACTGTACTTTTTTTAAAAAAAGAAAAGAAAAGAAACTTTCCAACAGAAAAGAAAATAAATTACTGTACTTAATTTAAAAATTTTGTGATATAAAATACAAAATACTTGTCAAATAATTTTGAAGTATAAAACTTCTTACCATGCTAAAAATATGAGGACTTAAAATTCGTAAAAATTTCTCTTTCAATGAAAATGTCGAATATTATTTATAATTGATATGTCCACCAAAATTCGTAAAAATTTCTCTTTCAATGAAAATGTCGAATATTATTTATAATTGATATGTCCACCACTTGTTTGAACAAAAATATCTGAGGGTATATTCAATCGCTTGCCACTTCTAAAACAATGTGTTGCTGATGTTCCCTCAACCAAGGGATTTTCTGTGGTACTTAATTTTCTAAAATGGAAAAAAAATATATTCACAATAATTAGCCTTGTGCAATTGAAGTAAAATTTTCATTTTAGTGATGAAATTTCTTGTTGCAAAAGATAAGATTTCAACTATAATCACATTGTTAGCCATGAATTAGTTTTTTTCTTGGTTGTCGTTCAATTTTGGTGTTTAAAATTCTCTTAGTTATAAAAGTTTCGACTTGGATAAAAGTTTTCATGCTAAGTTTTTTCCGTCACTGAAATTTTGTGGCTGAAATTTGTTTGCTCGCATCACAAATAGGAACATGTGATTTGTCTCATTTTTCGCAAAATTTGTATTTAATTGTTTTTATGTCAATAGATTTTTTTATTTTTATTTTTTACCATTTAGGTTTTAAGCAATGCTATTTACAAAAGCGTGGAGCACAGAGTTATCGTCAATTCAGCCGATGAGCGAGTATCGCTTGCATTTTTCTATAATCCGAAAAGCGATTTACTTATAGAGCCGGCTAAGGAACTTATAACACCGGAGAGGCCACCAATGTATCCGGCGATGACTTTTGATGAGTATAGACTCTACATAAGGACTAGAGGACCGCAAGGAAAATCCCAAGTGGAGTCTTTAAAATCCCCTAGATAGTAATAGCAAAAATGAAAGGGCGATTTTCAATTGTAAATTGTACGTAAAATCAATGGTTGGAAGGAAATTGATTGTAAATTCATAAGTCATTGAACTTTTGCTTTTCGTTTATGTTCAATTTAGTATTTATTTGTTGTTCCCGTGTTGATTATTACCATTTCTACTATCATTGATAATATCCCTTACGCAATAAATATAGTATTTGCTCGTTTTGTTGACTCGGGGAGAGGCACGTTTGAATTGTTAACATCAAACCGGGAGCGAGAGTGAGAGAACGCCAAATTTTCAAAAGAGATATGTATGATAATGTAACATGCGGTAACAAAAGAAAGCACAAAATCTACTATACAACAACATATCTAAATATATCGCTATACCTAACCACATCTCATATCTACCAGGCATCATATACTGTCTTCGGGATATACTGCCTTCCCACATACTGCCGACCACTCGAAAACACTATTTCTGAGGCCAATGACCACTTTTGAGAGTCAAGACATGAGGATTCGTAAGATACAGCCAACACAGACTCCGTGTACCACGACCGCCACAGAATATACGTTCCTCCATGTGTCATGACCAGCGCGGAATATACATTCCTCTGCATGTCACAGGCACTATGGAATATACGTTCATTTGCGTGCCAACAACCACAACTATAAACATCGAAAAAATTTGGAATATACAATCCTAGTCCGTAACTCTATTACAGCCATGTCTACGCTCAATCCAATACGCATGACATACAATTAATTTGTCATTCTCTTACATTCAACTTATTCATCATTTATTCCAATATATATACAATAATGTCAGTTTACAACCATTTTCTACTGTCTAATTAGGGTAAAACTTGAACATGTTATTACTTTAAAATTTTTGTGCAAAAATAATTATCTAGCCAAAATAGCCCCATCTCGTTCGGACCAAACCAAACTCATTTGAACGAGATCCCCTTTGATCCAAACATGCTTTACTTCACAAAATATAGCCAAAGCACGACCAAGCCCCTTTGAAAACTCAACCAAACATGTTCAAAACTTCTACATACGATTTGGCAACACCCAAAACAATCAAAACTTGGGTTTTCCTTAGAATTGAATTATGGTTCTGCAATGTACCTCATATGAACACAAGGATTCCCTTCGGAAAGCTCGGATGTGAAACTTAGTGAACCCACCTGAAGACTTTTCAACCAAATACTATTCTACACGAATCTGACATAGACTTCATCATGAATTGATATTCCTAACAACAAATGAACCCTTTAACAACTTGTGTTTGATTAGAGTTAGAGCGGGTATGAACAACATGAAAACTTAAGGGTTCAAATTTACCGCAATACGACGAGAACGAGAAGAGGGTTCCGAATCCACATTTAGATTATCAAGCGGACTGTTTCTTCTCTCAGATCGAATGAATTTTTCTCAAGGCTTTCCTCTCCCTTTTCTCTCATTTCTCTCTCTATTGAAGAGAATATAACATGAAGTTTGGGATAGTTAATTATCTTTCCATTCCACTTCTGCTTTATCAAAATTTTGGCTCTTATAATTTACAAGGCCTTACACGTACTATCTGTCTCTCCGACTCTAGAGATCCCCACAATTCCATCATTCAGTTATTCTCGAGATGAACATTTAACACATATTGGGGTCCATTATTTGCAACAGAGTTGAGATGTGATCCAGTGCATCTTGTACTGTAAGTTCATCAATACGGAACAACAAACATAGGAAGGTCATCCATACGGATATATAATACAATAATTTTAAATGAGTATGCTTTATAACTCACCATAAAAGTACGTGTTCATGAAAAATGGATATTAGAAGGAATGGGAATAACGATTTTACTATTGAATGTTTCAAGATTACGGGAGATGCATGTATATATAGGCAGTTTCATCTCATTGATTTCTGATTCTATACTGAAAATCACCCTTGATACTTAATATTTGAAGGCTTAAGAGAGAGTGTGTGTATATATGACTCAATGCACAAAATTTTTACATTGCGGGGTCTGACAGAATTTGATTTACACAAATTTATCCCTATTTCTAGAGAGATTGTTTCCAATGAGACGAACTCACGACCCACAAGTCGCAATGGAGTTATGCACGACCCTAATTTATTGAATTTTAGAAATTCAAGATAAGGCTTTAAACACCATCCATATCAATTTCAGGAAATATTGAATATAGAACAATCATATATCATATAAATATCGATCCATCTCCTGAATTTGAACTCTTAAGCAACCAAAGGAAATTTATTGAGTTACTGTTAACATAATTTTTATTATTCATCCTTCAAATATAATTACAATGCCAAAAATTTAATTACTATTTGAACAACAATTTAGTACTCTAGATCATCCGTATCTTCATTTTGGGGGGAAAAAAAATGACTAGTCAATATACAAAAAACAAAACAAGTTCAAAATTTTATTGAATCGAAGAACTCAATAATCCAACATTTTTTCCTTGTACCATTATTTTACATTATGATATTTCTCAAAACTATTCCAACTTTATGTTACAAATTGAAATTCTTTTAAGTATGATTATTTACTAATAGAGGTCAACGGCGATTAGTGATTAACAAACATGCAGTCGGAAAACTATCTAACAACTAATGATCATTAGTAAGAATCTCCACCAACATTATGACTACAGAAGATGCAACCATTACTTCATACATCCGATTGTTACGGGCACTCGTAATGTGTCAATGCATGAATCGCTCAAGGGTTCCACTTCGCAACTTTTATGGTAATATGAGAAATAGCTTGAGATAATAAATCTTCATAAAACTTTTTAATCGGGTCTATTATGACAGCATCACTTTGAGAATATTGTCATTCAAATACTCATTCGTTCTTATTGAGAAACAAACGGAGAGTTTTTAAAATCTTTCTTTTCTTTTTTTTTTTTTTTTT
>MKEJ01074040.1:0-10141 GCA_001753735.1 Embelia ribes | reverse complement strand
TTTTTTTTATCATAAAAAGGTCTATTAAAATATTTTGAAATCTCAATCTAATACACCCCCTTATAATATTAATGCAAAACTCAGTCTCCACTAATATTATGAACTATTATTATATAAGTAGTATTTTACAAATTTGAGTCTAAAAATATTTAGTGAAAGAAAAGCTAAGAATGAAGTAGAACAAATTTAAAACAAGCTGCAGTAGACTAAATATTGATATGGATCCTCAAGCTATGTTTTTGACTCAAACTTTCTCCTTTTGCTTATACTTTTTTGATTTATATCTCATATCACACAATCATTTTAAATGTTCTATTAATTTTTTGTCTTTAACTGGAATATAATTAGTACAAATCATATTTTGTAAGTCAATAAACTATTCTTCAGGCCAAATTTAGATAATTTCTTCCACATAATTAATAAATTCAAATTCA
This sequence comes from Embelia ribes, assembly GCA_001753735.1. NCBI lineage: Eukaryota > Viridiplantae > Streptophyta > Magnoliopsida > Ericales > Primulaceae > Embelia > Embelia ribes. The sequence goes on along the minus strand of MKEJ01074040.1, from coordinate 9,707 downwards.
TAAACAAGAACTCCTTTCTAATAATTATGAAAATGGAATGTCCCACACAATATACATCCTAAGTTTAATACTAATTTAAATTAATATTTTTTTTCGTTATCAAAAAGTTACAATAGTTTCAATTTAGTTTAATCATGTACATGATTTGCTTGCTACTATTCTTTCATAGTTACAAACAAACTATGGCGAACAAAATATGTAATTTTAATATTGCCAACAATAAAACAAAGAATTTTATTCTCCTTATTTGTAACATCATGTTTTTTCATAATTAAATTTTTATCCTCTCACAAATAAATTAATAAAGGCCAAAATCATATATTACCCCTTTTATAGCTACTAGATATTAAATCCAAATAAGATCGCAGCTATGGATAGAAAAACAAAGTAATACCCGAAGTTGAATCCTTGCGTAAAAGAATTATAGATATGTTGATGGATAAGTAAGGAGTGTGCATCAGTTCGGGTTACTCAAAATCCGAACCGAATCGATGCAATTTGGTTGTGATTTTTTACTCAAAATTCGGGTTCGAGTTTTAATTTTAAAACATTTCGAGTTTTTAAATTTCGGGTTCAGGTTCGGATTTATTTTTAAAAAACCCGAAACCCAAAATATTAAATAAAAAAAATACATATATGATGATGACATATATAAATTCATATATATCATTGTTGTTATTAGTGTATTGATTGAATATATATATATATATATACATATAATATATTTGATTAATATTTTGTAGCAATTTTTTCTCTAAATCAATTGGAACTATTTTGTTTAATTGGGATTTGAGTTTCTAAATTGTAATTGTTTTCTATTATGGTTTATAAACATTTAAAGAGGTTTTGTGAATATTTTAATTGGTTTTATGAACATTTAAATTGATTTAAAAAAAGGCAAAATATTTATAAACCAAAATAAATTATTTTATTTGAATTTAAAATTTTCATCAAAATTAAAATCCTAATTCTTTATTATCGTAAATGAGGCTCATTTTTTCTACTATATCAAAAACCTTTAAAATTTCGGGTCTCTCGAAATTTGAGGTCAAAAGCAACAACAGTATTTGCTATATGATTAAGCCACGTATATTTTCAAATCAATAAATCATCGTGAAACCAAGAACTATACCAATTCACTTTACCCGGAATCCGGGAAAGTAAAGTTAATTGCGCCCCATGTTAGTTGTAAGTATGGGCACCAGCTAGGATAACTATGAAGCCATTGTGGTAATTACCGACGGATTGCGAGGGGTGTAAGAAGTGGTCCTGGACCTTGTAATCTCCGAAAATTCTATAAATTTGATGTAGAAAATTCAAAATATTTTAAAGTAGAGTACCAAGCCCCATCCCCAACTTAATGAAATTGATTATTTCATAGTTATATTTTGATATTACGAGTGCAAAGTACGAGTAACATATTCTAAAAAAAAAGGCAAAATGCTTATAATAAATCCAAATAAATTAATATTTACTAGAGGCCTCTTGCTTTACTATTCATAACGAGACTGATTTTGTCCCATCATATTAAAAGCATTTAAAATTTTAAGGTTGTAAAAATTATGAGAATTAACGCGACCCCTTATTTGCTTTATGATTAAACCACTGATGATCGTTTTCACATGAAATATAGTAGAAATTTCGAGGCGAATTATAGGGTGCAAGTACTTGCTTGATGCTCACAGGATATTCATGCATTGATCAAATAGGTTAACAAAAAGTCTTTGTAATCCGTACAAGCATTTAGGTTTCCGCTAATACGACGTGTGATGCCACTTTGTACCCAAATCAAGAAATTTAACTATTTGGTAAGGTAATATGCCTGCAGCCGTGTTAGTGTGTGAGTTGTATCGCAGTGTCATTTATTCAAATTTGTAGCCACCGTCCCATTATTATGATTTTTTGATATTATTCCAAACACTTCATTTGTAAAATACGTTAGTAATTGTACATTGTTTTGATTTGATGTAAGTGCCCGTTTAGCTCAGATGGTAGAGCGCAAGGCTCTTAACCTTGTGGTCGTGTGTTCGAGCCCCACGGTGGGCGCGATTTTCTGCCTTCTATCTTCTTCTCATTCTTACGCTTCTTTGTAAGTATTATTTTACGCCAATTCCTTCTCACCTCTTCTTACAATTTTACCCATTTTTCTTTCAATTTTCTGTCTTTACCAACTCGTTCTCCTCAATTCTAATCACCACTAGAAACTTGGAACATAGATTAGATTCCTTATTAGCAGCACAAAGGGTAAAGTTGTCAAGTCTCTTGCATAACCTTCTTTTTCCTTTATCTTTTCACTATTTTGTGCCCTATTTATAGCTCTTCGTACAAATACTTTGACTGTAAATTTTTCGTATTTGGATTTACTAGCGTATAATGAACCCAAGGATCATCACTAAACATGGAAAACACAAGAATAAGTGGCTTTATTAGCCCACGAAAGGGGAGGGCACACAAGCCTCAGGAAGAAGAAGAGGCCAACTTACAAACTCCCACATCGACCGGCTTTAGAAGAACGCCCACAAGAGCGGTTATAAATAAAGAGCGTCATGCTTCGTTGCAACATACTTACCTGGACGGGGTCAAAGGGCGATCAGGAAGGTCCTTGGCCTAGGTTGGCGACCTCCATTGCACGTCGGAGGGGCGCCCGCCTAAGGTCAGCCCAAGTGGCTGAGCCTACGTCATAATTTGTGGCAGCGGGGGCCTGCGTTCGCGCGGCCCCTATCCAATTCGAGTACAAATTATCTTTGTTCTCTCACAAGGTCAGGTTACATTGTGGAAATGGGTCATAATACAGTTTTGAATTGGCAACGATGCCTGCCTAATTTATAGACTGCTGATACGTTCCTTTGCTAATTTATTCACGTATCTAGGGATCAGCTATTTGCTAAATTATCTCAGGTGTTCGAGGAATTGCTCCGCCCAAGAGTATGTTTCTAGTCCTTGAGCAATCTGTGATGGTGATTTTGTTCAATGTTTTATTTGTTCTTTGATGATTTAAAAAGTTATTTTGTAATGGGTTTCTCTTCGTAATGAATTGTGTTCTGTTATAATTGGTATTGAGTACAATGTGGTATGCCTTTTAGGTGTTCGACGAAATGCTCCTTCGAATATGCTTCAAGTCCTTTGGTAGTCTACGACGGTGATTTGCTGACAAAAGTCAAGGTAATGATATATATTGATTTTATTTTTGTGGATGATTACTTTTCTGAAGTTTATTGCTTATGTTTTGCTCTGGAAGAGTCATGTCATTATTTTGTTGGAATGTAGTCAAGTACAATGTAGTTTGCATTCTTGGTGTTCGATTAATTGCTTCACTGGTTACATTAGTAGTCCTTTTGCGTTCTGCAATCGTGGTTTAATGGTTAAGATAGTAATATGTATCGATTTTTCTGATGATTGATTCACGTTGCCCATGACCCATTATAGATTTTGAGAAATTTATGGTCGATGTATTTTTGTAAGGATTGTCAATGTGTTGCTATATTGGGGTTTGCCTTCTAGCTATTATAAGAACTGCAGCAGTGGTATCCCAGTCTTTTGCATTCTGTGTGGTGGCAAATGTTGCCGGAATGGCATGTTTATAGTCCCAGTTTGAGCAAAAGTTGCCTGAGTGGTATGCTGTTTCCCACCTCTTGAACTGAAAAATGTTCGTTAGTTTTCAGGTATCGAATTTTGTAGTATTTGGGTAATCACCTGTTAAGATTTAACTTGATGGAAAACATCCCCATTGATGTTGAGGAGAGATGATTAACTTCGTTGGGAGTTAGGGGTGGGATTTACATGCAATAACAAAGATTAGCATAAACAGTTTCTCCTTAATTTTTCCCATTCTTATTTAACATCCACAATTCGTAGAATGTATGACTCCTTCATCCCCTTCTTCACTTCCCTTTACTTCATCTTCTTCTTTCTCTTTGGTTTCAATTATATCGTTTTTCTTCAGTTTTAAGAACTCAGTAAGTCCTACGAGGGCCTTTTCAACCTATCGCTTTTCGTGAGTTCTTCTGCCGTCTCTGCAGGGGTGACCTTCACCTCCGTTGTGAGCTTTTCAATTTCATCAAACATTGAGTGATTGCTAGGATCTTAAACCCAGCAGGAGTGCAATAAGGCATATGCATGTGCATGTCCATGTCCATCTGGCCAGGCCTCAACAAAGCAATGGTCTAATTTGTTTATGTGATTCGTCGTGAATATGATTATCCTCTCGTCCCCATAACTTGACCACAGCTCATCAATGAAATTGAGTAGCCCGGACAATGTCAACTGTCAAGAGAAAGGAAACAAAGAAGTTCTAATTATATTGTTCATCAACAAAAAATGTTTCAAGTCCTTTTCACTTTGAAAGGTAATAAAGTTCATTCTGTCCGAACATAGTGAACATCGAACTCACAATAATTCTCTTCTCTTGGATGAACCTGAAGTTTGGAGTAGCTGAATATATAGGTTTACTTGATTTGTGATTACTAAATATCTTTGTGCTTTTGTCCGTGAGGAAAAACAAATTAAGATTTTCAGCAGATTATATTACATATTCGAGGTTAGATTATGGTTTTTAGGGAGAATGTCTCCTACCCTCCCCAAGCGTAGTAGATTTAGCTGCTAAACTTTGTAAATCTCATATTAATTCGTTCTTTATTTCTTCATCTTAATTACAACAGGAGTTGCTCCATTTGTCCGACTAGTGAGTTGATCTTCTGCTTGCTTTTATGATTTTTGATTAATAGAGTACAAAACACAAGAAACTTGGGTCTAGGGATTAGGGCGCCCGCCGCGCCTCTTTCTATGGTATGCTTACATATATAAATTTACATGACACCCCTGTTCTTACAAATGTGTTGATGTCATTAACATTGTCACATACAACTATTAATTATTGATGAACTCCTCCATATTTATTCTCTTATTTTTTTTAGTCTATGAAAGTGATGTTACAGAGTACTACTTGAAGTGGAGCTTCAGGGGTCAACAAAAAATATGGAACAAAAAGTTTCGATTTGGCCCAAATTCACTTGGCACTGAATTAACCCAGCAATGGTTGAGAAGTTCGTTATAAATGTTTTGCTCGTAATGGTTCGTTCTGGACATGTATTGGGAATGATGTGGTTTTCCTTTGATGTGTTTAACGAATTGCTCATTTGGATATGTAATGATTTGTTGTTTAGAATGATTCTTTTATAGATTTTTGAGAAGTTTATTGAATATGCCTCTTTTAAATGTGTTTTTTCATTAGCTTGCCTTCTAGGCGTTCGAAGAATTGCTCCTATAAATATGCTTCTAATTCTTTACATTCTGTGAAACTGATTTGTTGTCTCGATAATGATATGTATTGATTTATCGTTTTCAATGAGTACAATGTTGTTAATAAGTTGTGTCATTATTTAGCTGTAATATAATTAGCACTCGTAGTTTCCTTATAGATGTTTAACTAAAAGCTTTGTTGTGTTTATTGTTGATTGCCTTGCATTGTGTGACCATATTTATGGTCATTGTAGTGATATGTATTGATCGTTGAGAATGATTGATTGACTTTTTTTTATTACATTTATCAATCTTGCTTTAGCATTGAACTTGCTGTGAGGCGAATATGCAGATTTTTAGAAATTTATGGTGGATTCTTAGTTTTAATAATATGCTAGTCTATTGCATTATGTGTGAAGGTAAAAGTTGCGGGAGATATGTCGATAGTCCCACTTTGTGCAAATGGTGGCCTATGCTATAAAATTTTTAAGAGTAACTTGTTAGTAAATTTAATTATAATACTGTAAAGCCAGTTGTTGAATAAACTAATCTATATTATTTCCATTGCTTGCTCGAAAAAAGTTCGTCCGGCTTTCAAGTTTTAAGGTTTCAATTTCGTACAAACAGTGATATACTTTTACTTAGCTTACTGATCTGTCATAAGAACCAAAAGTAAATAAATAAGTAAATTTTACTGAGTTTTCCTAGTTGGCTACTTGTCTAATTGTTGTCCTCTTGTTATTTACTTCTTAGAAAACAAGCTTGTAAGCTATCAAGCATAATGTCAAGATTGTTGTTGTTGTATCTCTACCATTCTCTCTCGACTGAAATTGACGATGATATTGTATGAAGGGTTTAAATTATTTTTTACTATAGTTCACAATAAAACATTTACGGAACATTAGGCTTCAAAGAGACCGTTCCAACTAAAAGTCTTCAGCAAACAAATCAATGGATCTGTTGGTTTTTTGAGTAACTTATTACTACTATTTTTAGATCATTATTAAATATCAACAATCTTATTAACCAGGCCTATGGCCTAGGTTGACAATTTTAAGTGGTTGGGCCTCCTACCAATTCCAAGCTATTTATTATTATTATTTTTAATTAAGATTGTGTTCATTAATTTTGCTTCTTACTGTTCTATTAATATTAAATAGTTATATTTTAATGGTTCTGGTGCTTCAGTGTCGGATGGTGGATGGGTGTCTTTTTTATTTTTAATAAAGATCGTGTCTTGCGAGGATATATTTTCTCCTTATTATTTTCCTTGTAGATATTCGGCAATTTGCTCCCGTGAGCTTGTTGGTCTCTTGTGTTCTGCATGGCAAAGTTATGATCAGGTGTGTTTTTGGTTCACTTTAAACTAATGTCTAGTCGTTGATATAATTTTTTTCAAGTGGTGACTTCTTTGGAACTAAGTTTTGAATGCTATAGTTCTCATAACTAAAATAAAATTGATTTTTTAATAGTTACACTTTGATATTATACGTACAATGCACGTGGAATACATAGTTTGCATATAATAAAAAAAAAAGGCAAAATACTTATAAACTAGAATATATTTTTTTTTTTGAATTTAAAATTTTACATCAAAACTAAAAGCCTAATGCTTTATTATTGGAAATGAGACTCATTTTTTCTATTACATTAAAAGCCTTTAAAATTTGGGGTCTCTCAAAGTTTGAGGCCTAAAGTGACAACCTTATTTGCTTTATGGTTAAGCCACGTATATGCTCAAATCAATAAATTATCGTGAAACCAAGAACCATACCAATTCACTTTACCCATAGTTCGGAAAAGTAATATATAGATAATTGTGCCCCATGATAGTTAAAAGTATGGGCACCAACCAGGATAAAAATGATGCCATTGTGCTAATTACCGATAGATTGAGAGGGGTGTAAGAAATGGACAAGGCCCTTAAAATCTCCAAAAATTCTATAAATTTGAAATAGAAAATTCAAAATAATTTGAAGTAGAGTATTATGCCCCACATCCCCCACTTAATGAAAATGATTATTTTATAGTTATATTTTGATATTACAAATACAAAGTGTGAGTAACATATTATAAAAAAACCAAAATACTTATACATTCAAATAAATTAATATTCTTGAATTTAACATTTTTTTTATCAAACTAAAGGCCTCTTGCTTTATTATAATTGAAACAAGACTGATTTTTTTCATCATGTTAAAAGCATTTAAAATTTAAGGCTGTCAAATGTTTGAGAATTAAATCGACTTCTTGTTTGCTTTATGATTAAGCCACAAATTATTGTTTTCATATGAAATATAGTAGAAATTTCAAGGTGAATTATAGGGTGCAAGTCCTTGATGTTCACAAAATATTCATGCATTGATCAAATAAGTTAACAAAAAGTCTTTGTAAACCGTACAATAATTTAGATTTCCCCTAATATGATGTCTGATATCATTTTATACCCAAATCAAAGTATATAACGATTTGGTAAGGCAACATGTTTACAGCCTTATTAGTGTGTAAGTTGTATGGTAGAGTCATTTATTCAATTTTGTATTCATCTTCCCATTACTATGATTTTGTGATACTATTCGATAAAATTCATTTGTAAAAAACAATAATAAATACTTTTACATTGTTTGATTTAACGAAACTGCCCGTCTAGCTTGGTCGGTAGAGTGCCTGCAACTAAGCTCTCAACCTTGTGATTGCGGGTTCGAGCGTGTTTTTTTTTCTTCTTTGTAGCATTATTTACATCCATTCCTTCTTACCTCTTCTTTCATTTTTACCCTTTTTTCTTTCAACTTTCTGTCTTTACCAACTCATTCTCTTCAATTCTTATCGCCACTAAAAACTTGTAACATTGATTAAATTCCTTGTTAGAAGCACCAAAGGTAAAATTCTCAAATCTCTTACATAACCTTCCTTTTCCTTACCTTTTTACTGTTTTGCGCCCTATTTCTAACTCTTGGTACAAATACTTTTACTCATCGATCATCAGGAAAGCACAAGAATAAGTGGCTTTATTAGCCCACCAAAGGGGGAGGAGGGTACACAAGCCTCGGAAAGGGGAAGAAGAAGAGGCCAACTTACGAAATCCCACATCGACCAGCGTTCGAAAAACGCCCACAAGAGCTCTTATAAATAACGATCCTGGTGCATCGTTGCAACATACTTACCTGGACGGGGTCTAAGGGCGATCAGGAAGGTCCTCGGCCTAGGTTGGCGACCTCCATTGCACTTTGGAGGGGCGCCCGCCTAAGGTCAGCCCAAGTGGTTGAGCCTACGTCATAATTTGTGGCAGAGGGGGCCTGCGTTCGCGCGGCCCCTACCCAATTCGAGTGTGAAGGTTTTAGTTTTTCTTCTTTCGTTTGCTGTCTTATTATGCATGTAATTAGTTCCTTATTACGAGTCGGATTTTGCAACGATACAGCCTAGATAGTCAGAGGCAATTATGTTTCTTTGCATATTTATTCACATATTTAGGGATCATAAGTCCCCTCAATGGTGTGCGATGAATTGCTCCGCTGAAGAGTTTGTTTCTTGTCCTAGAGCTATCTGTGATGGTGATTTTGTTGAATGTTTTATTTGTTCTTTGATGTTAAAAAAAGTTATTTTGTAATGGTTTTTTCTTCCTAATGAATTTTGTTCTGTTTATAATTGGTATTGAGTACAATGTGGTACGCCTTTTAGGTGTTCGACGAAATGCTCCTTTGAATACGCTTCAAGTCCTTTGGTAGTCTGCGACGGTGATTTGTTGACAAAAGTCGAAAGGTAATGATATATATTGATTTTATTTTTGTGGATGATTACTTTTCTGAAGTTTATTGCTTATATTTTGCTCTAGAAGAGTTGTGTCATTATTTTGTTGGAATGTAGTCAAGTACAATGTAGTTTGCATTCTAGGTGTTCGATTAATTGCTTCGCTGGTTACATTAGTAGTCCTTTTGCGTTCTGTGATTGTGGCTTAATGGTTAAGATGGTAATATGTATCGATTTTTCTGAATGATTGATTCACGTTGCCCATTGCCCATTATAGATTTTGAGAAATTTATGGTCGATATATTTTTGCAAGGATTGTCAATGTGTTGCTATATTGTGGTTTGTCTTCTAGGTTTTATAAGAACTGCAGCAGTGGTATCCTAGTCTTTTGCATTCTGTGTGGTGGCAAATGTTGCCGGAATGGTATGTTTATAGTCCCAGTTTGAGCAAAAGTTGCCTGAGTGGTATGCTGTTTCCCACCTCTTGAACTGAAAAATGTTCGTTAGTTTTCAGGTATCGAATTTTGTAGTATTTGGGTAATCACCTGTCAAGATTTAACTTCATGGAAAACATCCCCATTGATGTTGAGGAGAGATGATTAACTTCGTTGGGCGTTAGGGGTGAGATTTACATGCAATATCTGAGATTAGCATAAACAGTTTCACCTTCATTTTTCCCATTCATATTTAACAACCACAATCCGTAGAATGTATGGCATTAAT
>MKEJ01074039.1:0-12558 GCA_001753735.1 Embelia ribes | reverse complement strand
ATTTACCACCAGGAAATAAAGTCACAGGATGTAGATGGATATTTAAGAAGAAATTAAAACTAGATAGAAGTGTTGATAAATATAAAGCAAGATTAGTAGCTAAATGTTATACCCAAATGAAAGGAATAGATTATTTTGATACTTATTTTTCGGTTACTAGTATAACAATGATTAGAACTTTAATTGCCTTAGCATCAGTATATAAGTTAGTAATTCATCAAATAGATGTTAAAACAATATTTCTAAATGGAGATTTAAGTGAAGAGATTTATATGAAACAACCCAAAGGGTTTATTACCAAAGGACAAGAACACAAGGTGTGTAGGTTAGTAAAATCTTTATATGAACTTAAGCAAGTACCAAAACAATGGCATGCAAATTTTGATGATTTTGGACTATAAATTTAAGATAAATGACCATGATGAGTGTTTATACTATAAAGAAAGTAACGGTCATTGTGTGATATTATGTTTCTATGTTGCTGATATTTTAATTTTTGGAACAAACTTGGAAATAGTTGAGGAGATGAAGAGATATCTTTATAATAAGTTTGATATGAAAGACCAAGGAGAAGCTAATGTAATTTTAGGTATGAAATTTGAAAGAACAAAAGAAGGAAATTATCTAAATCAATCTAATATGATAGAAAAAATGTTAAAGAAATTTGAGTTTTATGATTGTAAATCTGTTACAACACCTTATGATCCTAGTTTTTATTTAGTGAAAAATATATGTTTACCTGTATCTCAGTTGAATTACTCACAACTCATAGGATCTCTATTATATATATGTAAATAAAACTAGACCCGTATTTCTCGTGTTATTTCGAGACTTAGCAGATATAGTCACAATTCTAGCAAAAATCATTACACTGCATTAAAAAGAGTATTTAAGTATTTAAAAGGGACCATAAATTATGCTTTATTGTATAAAGGTTTTTCCATCTATTGTTGAAGGATATAGTGATACTAATTGAATTACGGATAATGAGGATATTAAGTCTACTAGCGGTTATGTATAAATACTTGGGGGCTGCTATCTCATGGGCTTCTAAAAAACAAACCATTATATCTAGGAGTATGATGGAAACAGAGCTTATTACTCTTGATACTACCAGTGTGGTTCAAGGTATACACTCACTATATTCCTTCAAAATGACATTGTTATTACTAAGTATGGGTTCAAATCGGACAGATACTTATACCTATTGCATAGTATTATATATTGCCCAATAATGTTATATTTATATATTTTATATTATTGTTACTTTTTTGTTTATTGTGTTTAACTTCAACGGGATTGTTAGTGCTAATAGACACTTGTGTAAGGTTCTAAAACAAATAAACAATTTCATTATTTATTTTATTTATTTAATTTGTTTTAATTTTATTTGAAAATGAATAAACAAATTTGTAAGGTGTAACCATTAAAACTAACCGTTAGAAACAAACTGTTTCCAACCTTTTGTAACCATTAAACTAACCGTTAGAAACAAATTGTTTCCAACCTTTTGAAACACTAGGTCATGTTTTAAAATGCCACCGTGTGGGCCATGTTTATTTACAGGAAAAACAGAACAAGAGATTGTTGTTTTTTTTAGTTTCATATATACATATATGATTATTCAATATCATTGACAACGGTTCGATTGAGTGCGATCTTCGAAGAATAGTCTGTAAATATGTTGGGTTGGATCTTTAAGTCATTCATTCCAATTAATTATTCGCGTGGATGAAATATTAACTTTAGGACAGTGTTTCACGATATATCAATATTTCAGGTTTATTTTTATACCTTAATCTACTTTATTTTTTATAATTAATATATACTGTCCTACAATCTTTTAGTACGAAAAATATTATAAATCATTTATACAAACACTAATTGTTTAGAAAATATAACTTTAAAATTTTTTTAATAACAAATAATCCGTATCTCTCCGTGATATATTTTGAAGTTGGGATATGGTCCTCCTTGCTTCGTGGGATAGGCACATGTGCCTTGTAAGTTCGCCCCATTGACAATACTCTATGAATTTTTTCTAAGAAAAAAATAATTGAGCTTTCAACATATAAAAATTTCACCTGTTGCTTTAGTGATGATGTATTAGAATTTGTTTAATATTAACATATTGTTATGGAGTAAAATATATGGATAATTATTTTAGTAATTGTTTTGGATTTTTTTTAGAGTTCGTTTCTCTGATGAAAACATAATGAGTCTGAGAGGATGTCAGATTTTGATAAGAGATTAGTTGTCGTCATTAGGGTGGGTTCCAATGAGACAATGATGCACTTGAACGTGTCCCCATCCTATTTTGATTATATATATTAGGGCCTAACCAGGATGACGCGCATATTATATTTATTATATTTTGTTATGTATCATATTAAAATTTTATTATTTTATTAAATTAATTTTAATAGTTTATTTTGTTTATGATATTTTTTGTGTTTCTTATTTTTTTAAGTTGTTTACAAATTTATAAAGATTGATTGATAGGATTTTTACTATAATAAGACTTTTTACAAAAAATTATTAATGTTTATTTAGGTTAATTTTAGAAAATGTTACTATGAAATATATTTTAAAAAATTAATGTTGAGTGAGACAATTATTTAAAATTTTATAGAAAAACTTAAATTGGTAGAAATCAATTCATAAAAATATTTATTTATTAATAGTATTTTAATTCTTAATATAATTTTAGTAATTTTTATTATGATAAGTTATTTTATTGTTATGCAGAGATATATATGTATATTTTGGGCTATGCATAATGTTACTTGAAATTTAATTTTACTAATTTCTAATATGATAAGATGATATATATATGTATATAATTTATATTATGGTAAATTGATATATATATATATATATATATATATATATATGATTTTAATAATTTATATTATGATAAGTTTTCTTATTTTAAATCCTAGTTTCATAGATATATGTATATAATTTATATAATTTATATTATGGTAAGTTGATATCTATATATATACACATAATTTCAATAATTTCTATTATGGTAATATTTCTTATTTTAAATTCTAATTTCATAGGCATATCAAGCAATTTTGTGGACAAATATTGCGATTAAAATGAAAATAGTTTAACAAAATAACTTATATATATATATATATACACACACACAAATGTCGTGATTAGACTGAAAATAGTTAGAGGGGAAATTTTTTTTATACATACATATATATATATATATATTCAATTATCTTGTCTATTTCGTTAATATAATTTTGATATGTGATTGGTTTGTAAATATTTTCAATTATCTTCAACCCATGGAAGAGGAGATATTCTTTTAAGCTCCAATGGACATTAGCTTATTTTTTATTGCAATAAACTCCTGTATTACAGAGTGTTCCGAACTTAAAAAGTGAAAATGAACTTACAATTAAAGGAAGCCCTATAGTACTTGACACATTCGAATGTTAAGATAGAAGACATGGTCAATGATGTTTTTCCCAAAAATCGACATGGAAATGATATCTGTGGCTCGGTGCGCCTTAAGATGAGTAGATCTTTTCCTAATTCAACTCTAGTTACCAAAATACACCGAGCTAGGATGAAAAACACTGGAATAATTAATTGCTCACCCGCGTAGTTGTCACGATTAGTCTAATATGTTATTTATCGATATCCAGTGACGGAGCATAAGCCTAGAATTTTCGGATAAGAGATACCGAGTCCAGTCCACTTGAATAATATATAGCCAAATATAAAATTTTTAATTTTACTATTAATATTTCAGTAGTTCGGAGGGCATGGCCCCTCCCTATCCTACCCCTCTCTCGGTCGGTCTATGTTACCATCCGTAGGAAAACCGTAGGGCTTGCATTAGCTAGGAGTCGGAACGAGTTGTAGATCTATCCGAACATTTCGATAAAATTACTAATAGTTCAAATAAAATAATTTTTCATTTATTTTTCGAGGGGACCCCAACTGTTAAGTCTGCTACTTCATCCAGCAGATGTTGGGACTGCAGCCTGCTGTTCCTGATATCAGCATGTGTGAAAAACTATTGCCCTTTAGTCTCCTGCTATACCCGTATTATATTATACATACATATCATCTGTCACATGGCTGGACAAGGGCCCCCAACCTGACATATATTTAATATCTAATAATAATAATAATAATGACTAATGCTGCTAATGTAACTAATTGATCCCTTCTTAAAGATGCCCCGCTCCGAAGATTTTTTATTTTTTATTTTTTACCCCTTTTTGGTGATAAAATATTCTCTTCTTTTTAAGCATTCAATTTTTTATATTCATATTATCATCATTTTCTCCACAAGCTTGGCGCTTGTAGTGCTGTAGAATAAAACTGAGTTAATTACATATACGCCCCAATGCTTCTGATAATGTATGTGATGGCCGTCTATATTTTGTCAAACTACAATTAGATCCATTCAGGTTTTAGTTGAAGTACCTCATAGTAAGGGTGAACATTCAGGTATATCCGACCCGAATGACCCGGAAAAAAAAAAAGTGATTTCCAAACCCAAAATTTCCGAACCCGAATTAGAAACAAGAAACCCGAACCCGAACCGAATCCGAATTAGACTAAAACCCGAACTCGAATTACCTGAATTATTCGAATCAAACCCGAATTATATACATAAAACGGCATCGTTTTTTTCTTATATATATGTGTGTGTAATATAAAATGACTTTTCATTATTCGGATAATTATTTCGGGTAATTACCTGAATTATCCAAACCTAAATCCAAATTCCGGAATCACCCAAATGTTTGAAACAATAAAACCCACACCTGAACCCGAATTTTGGGTAATTCAGGTTGGGTGCCTTAATGATATTGTGCAACACTTGTGTGGTTACATCTCATGCGCTGATGTTATCCATAGGAAAATGTGGTTAACGAACATGATCTAATCACATAGGTATTTGTATTTGTTGGTTTGTGAATTATTTTCCAATTTTTATGGATGGAAATGAAGCCACAAATACTATTTTCTGTGTTGCAAAATCTACATTCATATCGTAATTAGAATTGTTAGTCCCTTAAGAATCTTAATTCTGGCGTATTTTGATCACAAAATTTGCATTTTCTTGTTAACAGTCTGAATATATATTCATGTTCTAACACATTTTCACGACTTGTATTTGCCAAATATAGTTTTAACATTTTTAATTGGATCTAAAAATGGTTTTACTTTTTCAACGGTTTTTTTGATTCGAAAGAAATTTTTCTCAGAACTAAAACACGAGATTCCTTTGAAAGCTGACCATAATGCTTATGCATATACAAAATTGTCAACATGGAAATTTAAGCCCTAGAAAGTTACATTTGGATGAATCAGTTTAAAAAACTTGATAATTACCTGTTTAGTTGACTAGAAAATTTTGAGAAATGAACTAACTTATAGTTATTATTCGTTGCCAAAATGGTACTTAATTTGGGATCAATCACTTGTCTATGTATTTTTGTATGTAAATTTGTAGCATTGTCATATACAGGCACATCTGCTCTTTGATTAGTATCATTTTGTGATGCACCTGAAAACTTTATGAGGAAATTTTGATGGAAGTGATCTATGCCCCCATTTAAAATATGAAACTTCTGTTTGTTGTCACATTTCTTATTAAAGAAAACTGGTTCTGCATCATAAGACACGGAAACAACTTTTTGATTAATTTAGTTAAAACCTATTCTATTTCCTTTTACCTGGTGAGTGCAGGACGTGGAGGATCAGCGGGAAACAAGTTCCGCATGTCACTGGGTCTCCCAGTGGCAGCAACTATTAACTGCGCCGACAATACTGGGGCGAAGAACCTGTATATCATTTCAGTGAAGGGGATCAAGGGAAGGCTCAACCGCTTGCCCTCAGCATGTGTTGGTGACATGGTGATGGCCACTGTGAAGAAGGGGAAGCCCGATCTTAGGAAGAAGGTGATGCCAGCTGTTGTAGTCAGGCAACGCAAGCCATGGCGCCGAAAGGATGGTGTCTTCATGTACTTTGAAGGTAGACAAAAAACTCTCTTAACTTGTATGACTATTTGCTTTGTGCTTCCTAAATTATATTTTTTTATGGATTCTGTGGTGTGGTTCATTGTAGCAACTTTTCCTGATATATTTTTACGAGTAATGTTGTACAAATTGGGTAATTGTATTGAAATACATGCCAATCATGTTTGTTGTTTGTTTCTTAAATATAGTTGTTTTTTTTATGATGTCATATCTATGCAAGTAGGCTGCTGATTCTCAGACTGTTTGGTGATGAGAATTATTCTTAGAATCGTTGTGGATGATGACCCGTGACGTTGTGACAATTTTGTTTATATGTGTGCATATTTTCTTGATATAAATTTCTCGCCCAGTTGGTGTCTGGTGTTTTCTTTACACTACTTGCTTTAAACTATTAGATTAGTTGTCCATAATTGGATGTTGCTCCATTTTTAGTTCATTCCTTTCTTGTTTTCCAGTCGAGTCTTCTTTACACCGGGTGGTAACTCTGTCTATCATCCCTGTCAAGTTTGGGACATGTTTGATTTTGGATCTCTGTCATCTGTTTGCTTCTTCTGGTATTCTTTTGGCACTAGTCCATAGTTTCATTGTTTGGTTTTGTATTTCAACCAGCAGAAGTGAAAATGCTTTGTGCCTAGCCAATCAATATTCAGCACAAGTAATTCTTGATATTTGTCGTTTTCCAAGTTATGCATCCAGAATATTTTTTTTTTCACAATTTTTTGCAACCGCATAATTCACCCATCTGATGTTATTGTTGTGTATCTCTAGCATTTCAGTTTCTGGTTGTAGGCTGTAGGCGTGTAGCATCGGGCTCTTGACAAAGTATTATCCTTCTATATGCGAAGACAGCTATATGCGAAGGCAGCTTTTTAAGAATGCTAATCAGATAATTTTTGTGATTGCTGTTGTATTCTTAACTTCTGCATACAGTTTCTATTCTTAATGAAGTTTGATGTCCTTTCATTCATTCAGAGATTGTTAATTGCACCAGATTTAGTCATGTATCCTCCTCATATTCAGTGGCTGCTACAGTTACAAGTCTGGAAAATTGAACTTGTCTATCGTTACAGATGTGATGTATCAGATCACATTTGCTCCATTTAGGCCTTACATTTCCAAGGTGCTAATTGACTGATTACTTAAGTTGGTTACCCATCCTCTACTTTTGTGTTTTGATTGTGTCTGTTGGACGGTTGTAATTTTTTCGGACTGATTCAAAAGGTGATAATAACATTGGTTTAATTACAAAATTTTGCTGCATGTTGTTATAATTGTTTTTTTTTTTCATGTATGACATAAAATTTTACAGATTGTTCTTTCGGTTGTTAACCATATTGATTGCATATGCAGATAATGCTGGCGTCATTGTCAATCCAAAAGGAGAAATGAAAGGTAGGATCTGAAATTCAACTAGACTTTCCTTTGTAAATTGTTCGGAGCTAATATAAAAGCAGTCGTTATAAAATCCTATATTCCTATTTTCCATTGCCTTTTTCAAACTGCTAGTGTATTGATGTGGCAAAACCAAGTTGCACAAATTAAAAGAAACCACCTTTTATCGCCCCGTGTAGTCTCTCTGTGATTCAAGCAATTCTTGAATATCTTTTTTCAGACAATCTCATTGGTATCTTTCAGTATACCTGGCCGACCTTTACTTGAAATGCACTTTTTATGTTTGAACCTCTGACATTAAATTGCTGCCACGGGATTGTGTGGTTTTCAAAGGTGTGGCGGCCAATGGTGGTGGTTGAAATCATGATGTGGACCAAAATCAAATTTACATTTTTTGTTTTAATAATTGTGTTATCTGCTGATTTATGGTATTTTGATCTTCCTGGCACTTGCAGGGTCTGCTATTACTGGTCCAATTGGGAAGGAGTGTGCTGATTTATGGCCTAGGATTGCTAGTGCGGCCAATGCTATTGTTTGAGGTTATGGGCTCTTGATACTTGTTTGAATGTGTTCTACAAATTTAGTTATTTTACTTATTTCCGAAATTTTGTTGGTTAGTTAAGATCCAGACTGATGAATGTAGACTAATTATTGCTGTGTTTGAGATATGTTGGTTTGTTTCTCTCGTCTGATTGATAAGTTGCATTTTTTGTTCGTTTTCTGCTTGATTAGCTGTGCGATGGGTTTTTGGTTATGATATTGCCCCGGCCCATTTTCTGAATATTGAGTTGAGAATACTTTAGAAAGTGTTCCTACTTATTATTATAAACCAACCTGTTGTTGCTTTAATTTGTGCAATGTTCTAGGGAGAATAGAACCAACGCATTGTTCAATTTTGATGAATTGTCGAAAATAATCTATCCGATAATCCTGGATCTGAATTGTCTGATGATCTTATTATGTTTCCCCTGTTGAGAACTTGTGACTTCCTCAAGGCTCATATGAATGGGAAACCCCCTTTTTTTCCAGCTCCAATAATTATAATTACAAAGGGACAATGCAAGGTTGCATAATTATTATTATGTAATTTTGATGGCCGTGTTACAATTTGATGTTGATGTATTAACGCTGTAAATTTCATCAAACTTGTATGTTAATGGGATTAGTATATACTTTTCTCTATGCATAATCAGTGTGGAATCTAATTCGGCCACCTCTGACCCCTTCAATAAAAGTTTAGGGGAAGATAAAGAACAAAAGAAATCTGTTCCCACTTCACTACTTTTTTATGTTGTATGTATTGAGCTAGTTGAGTTTTAGTATAGCACCATTTTTCTTTATCGTCATTTTGTCTCGTAATAATTATTATTTGTATAATATAAAATACCAAAAGAGAATTGTGCTCCCACTTAACTATTTGGAGTATTATTTGTTTAGCTAGTTGAGTTGTTGGTCAAAATCTTTTTTCTTTTGCTTCTTTTGTCCCATAATTATAAATTATCTTATTAATTTTGAGGATTACTTGGTTTCAATTTCTCTACTTTTGATATGAACTCCGAACTTTGGTGCCAACAACATAACTATTTGACAACAATTTAACTTAGAGATTAGAGCAATTGTCTCGATAACTGCAATAAAATTTGTGAAAATAGATGTTTATTTTTTATTTTGATTAAATCAGATAACTGCAATAAAATTTGTAGAAGTACAAATAGACGAGGAAGTGATATCTTCAAAAATTTTCAGATTTAGAAACCAGTAACAAAATACGATTACGAAAATATTGTTTACATAAACACAACCAGATCTTGTACTTTGGTTAATAGAGCAAATGTGCATTCCAAATCCACTCCACCCATTTCAACTTTAGATATATGTGAATATGATGTGGTAGATGCGAAGGTGAAAATATTTTGAGCGACCAACATACGAGTTTGAGTTTAATTATGGATAATTGAATATAATTTAGCAGCATTTTTACTCACAAGTAGACTTAAAAAGTGTAGGGACAGCTCACAGCTACATCTTGATTTGTATATTATGCCCCCATTGAGGTCATTATTTAAGACGGAAACTCGTTTGTCAAATAGTGTGGCAATAGCATCTAAATGGGTAAATATACGTCACAATCCGTTTATGTATGGACGATGAGATCTCGTTGATAAAAAGACAATTCCAATGCCAAAATAAGTTATTTTAGCCTTTGTAAAACAAAAACTTACTTTCGAACTTCCATCACACTCGTGTCGTGCTGGGGATGACATGCGCTATTGTTGTTTTATGTCCCCTTTTTCTTTTCGGTATTTGTCAATTGAAGCTGCGAGCACGACACCTAGCGGCGAGACAGTGAAACAAATGCTGCGATAAGCACTAGAAGTTAATTTTTCTATGAAATTCATTAACTAAAACCTCAACGTGTTTAACAATTAAACGAGCATCTCCATCCCTATTTTCTGAGTTAACCAGTAATCTCAATTCTAAATCAATCAGTTCTCAATCAATTGAAAGGGTACTCCACACACACACACAAAAAAAAATGAAATTTGTGTTTTTCTTTAGTTTTATCCAAATTTGAGAAACAACTATTTGATTTATCAATTATAAAATAATAATTATGTCACAATCACTGGGCCTACCACCATATATATGTGACTTACTTTCACCGGGTCCACTACCAAATAATTATGCATTGTATTGATATGTGTACAATATTAAAATAAAAAATAGTATAAAACTTAAAAAATAATATTTTAGTAAAGTAGGGAATGTTATAGATAATATGGTATAGAAAAAAAAAAAGAAAAGATATTCTGTAAAATAGAAATAGAGTCTATTTTTTTATATTTTGAAAAATTTATTAAGGTAATCTGATGCAAATGTTCTTATATAGGTATTGGTAATTTTTGCAGCATTAATAATGAAATTGGTTTGTAGTGCATGAATTGTCATAGACTAGATATATTAATGTTTGATTTCTCATTTTAGTTATTTTATTCGTAACTAGATGACTTAACAATCTGATTTGGGTTAAACTTGACCATTAATTCTGTTAAATGATTTCGAGATTAAATGATCCAACTTGCAACGAGATCAAGTCAATCTTTCGAGAAAAAGTGTCAAACTTGAGTGACTAGAGCTCCGCTCATTTACAACCTATTGGGGGAGTTTTCATCATGTTAGCCAAAAATCTACATTCCTTCAACACAAACAACATGCTAGTAAGCATAGAACTACTAAAATCAGGACCCACCTCACATGCTTCCACCATCTCCACTTACTAAAGACACGGATATAAAGTAGAAATTGCTACACCTAGGTTAATAGGTTGCATAGCGGAAGCGGAAGCGGAATGACATCAGGCCTATTGTTAAAAAATTAGCAAAAACAAAAGCGAAAACAGGAACAGAATAAGAATTGAGAGTCTAAGTGTTCCCTATCCACAAAAAAATTGGTGACTTAGTACCAGTTAGTACTTGATGATAAAACATACATGCATAAATGTCTACACGCAATAGGATATGGATACAGTGGAGACGTGAAAATCAAAATTTTGGATGGGTGTCATATTATAAAAGTTGCTATGCGTCAATTATGTTGGGAGCTAAAATCACATATAAAACTTCATGTAAGTGTTGCAATGTGCGATGCCAATACACACACCATATATATATTTATTACATTGTTTTCATTATAAATGAGATTATCTTTCACATGGAATTTTATTAACTGGAGAATTGAGCACATTTGGGTGGTAATTAGCTAAATGCAGTTGATGGCAAGAACTTGAAAGTACTTGGGTGGTAGCAAGAAGGATTTATTTTGTTCAAAATTCCAAATATCTGATGATTGATAACAACTAAGAGTATTTTGGTACTAAAATATAACTATCATGCCGAATTTTTAAAATTTCATGGAGTAATTATAGCTTCCATTGTCATTACATAGCTCCATTCCTGTTTGGCTAAAAAATGCGGTTGAGAGAAGGGATTGCAACCGTTATTGAATGAATAGTCCCTCCATAGGTCCAATTTTATTTTGAAATATCCAATGATATTGATCAATTTGAGTTGCTAATAATTACTAAAATTAAGTGATATCCCCCTCATAGTTATTAGGGATAAAGATAATACAAAGATTGATTGAAGTAAATTAAGTCATCTTTAACCCATTCAAATTTCAATAGTTATTTTTAATATGATATGAAATTACCTGCCCTATCAAATGAGCCTATTATTGGTAGAAGGAAGTGTTAGGGAAGTGTGTGAAATAGGTAGCCAATACATATGGGATTAAAATTGAAAACATTCACACTATTTATGATGACAAGTAGCATTGCCTGTGGATTCGAGCAACTTTATGAAAATAGAAAAAGGGAACTTGTGCATGGTAAATGACTAAATTCTGATCCAATCCCTAGTTACCAGGAAACTTAAATGAACTAAAAAAATACTCAGTTGTTTTTATTTACCATTTGTGATTAGAAACAATTCATTTCTTAAATCTGTATAAGTCAGTCGCTTTCAAATGGTTACATTCCTATTAAGGAAACTCACAAAAAATAATCACGTTTAAACTCATCATTATTCAAAGCTTAAATATCTCAATAAACTAGGAAAGACTAGATATAACAAAATAAGGAATTATGTCGGCTTGTTAACGTTAATTTTTCGATATTACTTATTTTAATTGAAAGCCATTTGCTTGTCCAAAAGTATAATATGTATATACTTTTATAATATTTGTATCTATATAATTAGAGTTTTACATCTATCTTTCCTTTTCATTCTATTCCTACCCAATACTTTTGCATTTATAATTGGTGCATTCACATGATTGAAATATTAGTATATGTATTTTATTTCAAACTATATATCCATCTTTGTAATAATATTTATTTTTAATTAAATTTACTAATTTATATAAAAATCAGAAATTAATTATTTATTTGTAACACCCCGAAAACCTTGTACTTGGTCTTATCAGTCGACTCCACTGTAAAATCAGTTGACTGATACATATAATTATTCGACTGATTCAATCGGCAATAGTTTTTAAAAATGAGACATGTATGCCACTTTGACGAATACACATACATATAATCACTTCCTTTGGTGTGTAAAACTGTCGCACCCCCGCATCCCAA
>MKEJ01074034.1:0-11164 GCA_001753735.1 Embelia ribes | reverse complement strand
CCACAAAATATGTTGCTACTTAAGCCGGAAACAAATTCTGTTGCAATTCCTCGTCTCTATTCAATTGTTTTTTTTAGTGTCATCTACTTACAAAATATATATGTACAACTAATAATTAGTCAATACAACTCTTCCCCTGATATGGAGCTGCTTCGACTTTACTCACCCTATTTCTTGATGCATCTTCTAACTTTTTTCCCATACCTACCGGTATGATCAAGTAGACTGGATTAATTGATGAGTAATAGTCCCTATGCTATTAAAATATGCAAGTAATGCCACATAAATCGCCACAGAATTCACGCATTTCACATATCTTATGCACACACGACATTTAATCTCGGGTGTAATATTATGTTGAGAAATATGTATGCCAACTCCAGACCACATTTACTCGAAACTTTATGCATAAGGATTTTAAAAAGGGGGAGCTTTTCCACACCTAAAGTTGCGCGTGTGACTAAAGGAGACTATGCCGAGTGCACTGGGTTTTATTTCGCAAATTCACATTTCCACAAAATGCCACATATTTTAAATTCACAAAGTGGCCCACATAGCCCTTCTTTTCGCAAAATGCCAATCGCCATTTCATATTTCCCAACAAATATTACCAAATTTTACACAAATATACTACACATTAAATCTTTACGCTACTTACTTCACGACAAATCACATAATTTTGTACACATCTATATCGCATATACACCATATAATTTTCACGACAACGCACATCAACATCGCATACAACCTACACATCAGCACGCAATAGCATACAACATAAATTAATTATTGTAGGACCTATTGCCCGTAAATAACCTATACCTATGACTTTTAACACGTTTATTTCAGTTTTACACTTGATTCTTCCTTATACACTATGTTGGTCTGGCACGGCATCACTTAGTTTCCCAACCTCGGGTCTCAAAAAGATGTCTATGGCTGCCAAACATTATACGCAACTTAATTTATGAGCCAACAGTGACAATCCGTTGACTGTTATGGGCAATCAGTCGATTGGTTGTCCTATTTCAACTAAAAACAGGTTGTTTTCTAGTTAACTTTGACTTCAAATCTCATTATATCTCTGTTAAAAGCTTTTAAAATAATCCTTTAGTTACATATAGGGCTACTTATCAAATGTGAGCTAAAAGATTTTGTGAAAACATCATTATCACTTGAAAATCACACATGCAACCCTATTTTCAACTCTATTGGGCAAATCAATCGATTGACAACTGATTGTTCTATTCAGACCAAAGACAACTTGTTTCCGGCCAAATCCATTTTCAAATTCCACAATTTCCTTCTCAAAAGTTTTCAAAAACCCAGTATAAACGTGAAAAGTGTTACTTCTTAAAGGTTGCACCATAATTCCTCAATACTCAGTTTAATTCTTATGAAAATATTGCTATTTCATCGATTTTTTGCTTATTCGAGATTCATCACTTGTAAAACTTTGAATTGTCATCAATACTTCAAAAGGTAGTAGACTCTTATCTTAAAATTGTGGGAATCACCATGTTTAATACCAATATTCACGCATATAAGTCTAAAATTGCCAAGGTCTTGTAGTATTTCCCCTTTTCTCTATAACCTATCTCTCTTTTTCTCTCTCTCAATTACATGTGTATGAATGTTATGAGCATGTATACATGTACTTTGAGGTTATATCTGGGTGTTTATCACCTAGATGTATGAGTTCTTAGCCTGCCACATGTCCCAAATGGGACACTTGTCCCATTTTTAAAAATGGTAACCGATTGGATCAATCGACTGATTCAACAAATTAGTCAACAAATTTAATCTGTTGACTGTTATCACATATATATCGACTGTTTTAGCCAAAGGTAGATAATTTTAAGGTGTTCCAACTCTCCACCTGTTAAAAAAATTTTGTCCTTGAAATTTGCCATAATGTCAATATGGGAAAGTACCTTGGCTATTGAAAAAGACCGGGGTACTTCAGCTTTATTTTTGCTTCCCGCTCCCAAGTCATTTTTTCGACGTCACCATATTTCATAAACCTTCACTAATGGAACAGTTCTTCCTTATAGTACTTGTTCCTCTCGATCCAAAATTTGTACTAGTTGAACTTCAAATAACACGCCTGGTTCTATTGTTAAGTAAAAAAATTCTATGGTATGCGTCAGGTCGGTGACATACTTCCGTAACTTAGAAGTATTAAATACATGATCAATACTTAAAAATTGAGTTGGTAGGGCCAACCGATAGGCCAATGGTCCCATACATTCAAGAATCTGAAAAAGGCCCAATATATCGAGATGCCAACTTTCCAGTTGCCCCAAATCATTTAAAGCCATTCCTTTGTGATACTTTAAGAAACACGTGATTTTCAGCTACAAATTCCAAAGGACGTTGTCATTTGTCTGCATTGTTTTTCTATCGACTCCTCAATGTTTCTAATCGTTGTTTTATCAACTTCATTTTTTTCTTTGCTTCCTGTACAAAATTTGGGCCTATCATACTGTATTCCTGCTTCCATCTAACACAATGATGATCTATATGGTTACCCATAAAGTACCTAGTAGGTGCCATTCCAAGACTGGAATGATAGCTATTATTGTACCCAAAATCAATTAGGGGAATATGATCTTCCCAACAATTGTTAAAATCCAACTCACAAGCTCGTAATATATTTTTAAGCATCTATATGGTTTTTAAGATTGTCTATCCATCTGTGGATGGAATTCTATACTTATTGATATTTTAGTTCCTAAGGCCTTCTGTAGGCTATTCCAGAACTGTAAGGTGAACTGACTATCTCAGTCTGATATAATTTTAAAGGATGCTCCATGTAGTCACACAATGTCTCATACATAAAGGTGCGATAAGGTCTCCACTGCATCAATCTTTTTTACTAGTAAAAAGTGGGTTGATTTCGATAGTCGGTCCACAATTACCCAGATAACACCATTCTTTTGCCTTGTCTTCAGTAGTCCAATTATGAAGTCTATCGTAATGTATTCCCATTTCTAGGTTTGTACTTCAAGTGACTGTAGAATTCCACTAGGTCACTTATGCTCTAACTTTACTTGTTGGCAAGTCAAACACCTTGCCACATATCTTATGACAACCTTCTTCATCTCCAGCCACCAAAACTGCCTGCTCATATCATGGTACATCTTATTTCCACCTAGATGTATTACAAGTAGGGAATGATACAATTTCCATAACACATCTTCTCTCACAGATGCGGGCACAAATAAATATTGTAGGTGTCTAAGAAACACTCCATACTTCTGGATTCTATTTCAACTTTCTTTAGTAATTTCTTGTATTGTTCATTGTCACACTGAGCTTCCACTAACTTTTCACAAAGTATTGGTTGTAACTAGGAATAGCACAATGTCACACGTCCTTTCGTCTCCACTATTTCCAACTCAAATTCTCCCAACACACGTAGCATTTCCTATTCATTTCCAGCGAGGCAAGTCACAGTGCATCTTGTCTTCTAACTTAGAGCATCTACCACTATGTTAGCTTTTCCTAGATGATATTATATATCAAAATCATATTAATCTAAGTCCTCCATATATCTCCGCTTCCTTAAATTCAAATCATATTGGGTGAAGATGTACTTTAAGCTCTTATGGCCTAAAAATACCTTGAATCATTCGCCTTATAAATAATATTGCCAAATTTTCAGTGTGAAGACCACCGTTGCTTTGTGGTTCTTTAACTGACGAGTTGCGTGTACTACAACTTGCTCTGTTTGCATCAAAACACCTCATAATCCTTATCAGGATGCTTCACAGTACACCGTATATCCCCTACCATATTCGAGGATAATAAGTATTGGGGCATCTGTCAATCGCTTCTTCAGTTATTGGGAAGATTGTTCACATCTTTTGTTCCATTCAAATTCAACTCCCTTCCGAGTAAGGTGAGTTAACGGGGTCCCTAAGGCAAAAAGTCTTGAACAAATCGTCGATAGTAGCCAACTAGGCCTAGAAAACTTTGAATTTTGAACACGCTCTTACGCTTTTCCCACAATGATACCCCTCTAATCTTATCCTTGTCGACTTCTACACCTTTCACTGATACAATGTGTCCTAAGGACTTCATACTTGACAAACATAATTCGTATTTCGAGAACTTCGCGTAGAGCTGATAATCATGGAGGCTAGAAAACACAATCCATAAGTGATATTGATGTTCTTCTTCAAATAGTGAGTATACAAGGATATCGTCAATAAACATAATAACAAATTTGTCAAGTTAGGTACAAAAAACTCTATTTATCATCTCTATAAATGTTGCTCGGGCATTCGTTAGCCTAAAAGACATCACTAAAAGCTCATAACAACCGTATAGCATCTGAAAGGTAATTTTTGGGATGTCTTCTCCTGGATTTGTAGTTGATAATATCCTATCTACAAGTAAATATTCAAGAAACATCTTGATCCTATCAATTGGTCAAACAAATCATCAATTATAGGGAGTAGATAATTGTTCTTAATAGTTACTTGATTCAGTTTTCGATAATGAATACAAAGTCACATACTTCCATATTTCTTTTTAACAAATATGGTCGGAGCACCCCAAGGTGACATACTCAGCCATATGGATCCTTTCCTTTCCAAATCTTCTAGTTGGATTTTCAGTTTCTTCAACTCCGCATATGCCATTCGGTAAGAGGTAATAGAAATGGGGGTAGTCCTAGAATAATGTCTATTGAAGACTCAACTTCACGAAGGTGTAAAAGCCTACAAAGATCATCAGGAAAGACGTCAAAAAATTCAGATATAACTAGAAGAAATTCATGAAAGGAAATGTCAGATTCAGATGAAGATAGGCAAGTAGTAGACAACCAAAGTCGTCCTTTACTCACCACACTAGAAAATTAGGGGATTCACGTTCCCCTGTAAAGTGAACACGTATGCCCGAAGGAGTAAACAAGGTTACTCATCTACGGTCGCAGTCAATAATGGCATGATATCACACTAACCAATCCATTCCAAAAATAACATCAAAACCATACAAATTCAATACCACAAAGTAGCACAAAAAGATGAAACTCCCAATTACCAACTCACAATTACGACAACTCTCATTGCATATTACGGTAGCGCCAATAGGAGTTTCTACAGACAATTTCGTAGGCAATAAAATGGGGTATAATTCTAAAGATTTTAAATGTTGGGTGGTAACGAAAGAACGAGAGGCACCAGTATCAAAGAGAACAATAACCCAAGAAGATATAAAAGGCAAAGTACTTTGAAGTTCAGAGGGCTTTCCTGGCTCTGGAATAGCCTGAGTTACAAAGTAGACAAAAGCTGGAGGAGGTAGCTAGGCTGAGGCCACAACTAACCAACTTTCACATTGGGGGCTTCCATGAGGACCCCTGTTCTGGCCGGGGGATGAGATGATACAGATGGCACAGAAGACGTATTTGGGGCTGGGGCTGCCTGAGTATTGAAAAACTGCTCTAGATTTTCAGTACTATGTTCAAATAAACTAAATGCATGCCCCCAATTTTGACAGGCTTTATACTGAATTTGGGGGCAGTTCTTGATTTTGTAGCTTGTATCTCCACATTAAAATATCTATTCGGGTTATCTGTAGTTCTGGAACCAATGGAGACTGAGGCATGCATCTCGATGGGAGTTGTTGAAAACTCTAAGCATGGGTCTCTCAAGGCCTTTTACGATCATTCAGATTCCAGTTCAACTCTACTTGTGACTGACTTTGTTTGTGATCATGTCTGGGCCTACTTCCATCAGGTCGTCCTCCATTTTAACTTTAGTAATGATACTTGACTCTACTCTTCCTTGTCATCTCGTTTTCACTGTTTGGGCCTCACGAATATGTCAAGTATTAAATTTCACCACTTCTGTGTGCATTGTATCCTCAATAATTTCCTCATATGTATTATACCAATTTGGTGCTAACACCATTTGAATAGAGGGACGTAGTCCCAGCTCAAACCTCCTAACTCATAGTTTCTCTACACCATTTCTGGGGTAAATTGCGAATACATTTCAAACTTTTGTATATACTATTCCATCGAAAGTTTCCCTTAAATTAACTCAATAAACTCTCACCGCTTTTATTCTCTTTTGATATCGGGAAAATATTTCCCAAGGAACACTTCTTTAAAATAATTCCACGTTAAGTTCCGTTCATTCAGGGTCATTGCCCGACCCATCCACCATTCATCCACTTCGTCCTTCATATAAAATGGGGCTGTAGTTACTTTCACAAAATCATCTTTAAAGCCCAACATTTTGAACCACTTCTCCATCTCTCATAACCAATGACACATTTCCATCGAATCTGCTTTACCACGAAATGATGGTACTTTCAACCATCCTAAGTTTCAATGTGCTTTTTCGATTAGGGCCCACTTGTTAGTAAAGCTGCTTCCAGCTTGAGTCATCACTGCGTCCATAATTGTTTGTGCCATTTGTTGCATGGCTATTTGTAGTATTTGGGATAGATCCACAATATTATTGTTGAGTGGGGCTAGATCAGAAACCCTGACATTAAGCACTGCAAGAAGGGGTTGGGTCCCCATCTGAGGAGAGGGAATCCTTCTACTAACAGGTTCATTATCTGATTCCCCAGTTTGGTCTTCTGAGTGTGAGGAGGATTCGTCATTCGTCGGAGTAGCTTGCTGTGATAGAAAATTGGAAATAGATTGAGTACGGAGGTGTACTCTCGATAGTACATCCTTTAGAGGAAGTATCTATTCAGGGAGACTAGGCTGAGGGACATCGTCACGTCTATCTTCATGCTCTATTACTATATAAAAACAAAGGACAAATACTTCAAGCTCTTAAAATGCTCTCTTCTGGTGTCATAATTATCTTCTAATATATAATCGTATCCTTATTCTTATTTACATAATCGCAAATGCACATATCACACAACAACACTAGCAATTGAACGATCTGCTTCTATCTACGGTTCCACCCCCATCACAGACTAACAAAGCGTTCCCTACCATTATGTTACAGGTTTAGAAGTCGACTTAGCTTACCACCAAAAGGCCGCTTATAACAACTCACACGTCTATTTATATCGTCACATCATACATCATATTCTTACATCGTTTACTTATTACATCTTATCATGTGTAACAAGATTAGGGTGCTAAGGTATCTCCTTAGGCATTGCTAATACTTGTATGCAACTTATTCTCCAATTACCTTTGCTCATCTACATGTATGCACCAATCCCAACTTGACCATATTTTCGCAACTAGGTTATCTTTGATACCATCCTGCCACACTTTCGGAACCAAAACCTTCGGGCACCTGATGTTTTAGAAATATATCATATATTTTTACGTAAAGAGGCAACCCAAAGCTACCTACAATGCTAACTTCTTACGATGTATAATGCAATATGCTAACATCGAGTTGATACATGATATAAATATTTGAGTCCAGTTGTATAGGAACACCATTAATTGAAAATGGCTAGACAGGTTACAAAATACACAACTTATAAACATAATAACACTATTGTTAAAATGAAGATGGATCATAATATCTGAAGAGGAGCCGCCTCATTTGCCACTTCATCAGGTCTGCTACATGCTTGCTATGTCTTTTCCTTTATTTGCCAATTGATATACAAGAGGCAGATTAGATTAGCTAATGAACAATATTCCATATGCTAATTATAATATAACAACTAAACATCTCATATATCACCATAATATCTGCACATCTTATCACAATAATAAACTCACACAACATATATCCCGGATACAGTATTATGTTAGGAAAATACTTCATGCTAATTTGGGAACACGTACTCTGAGTTTTTATGCATGAAGATTTTAGTGGGTGTCCTTCCTACCCTGGGTCCTGCAAGAGACCAAAATATGACTTAAATGAGAGTTTAGCTCTTACTCCGACTCAATGTAACAAAATGCACCTTTTTGAAAATGTCCCTCACCACCTATCCTTTATTTTCACAAAAACGCCATATATTTCTAAAAAATACCACATCCTTTTCAAAAATACCACCACATGTTTCCCAACAAATATTACTAAGATACACGCATATTGGCCCGCCATGCAACATATAATTTAGCCATTTACTTACTATACATATTATTCTTTCGCATACAATTTCTTGTTCACATAGCATGCAATTAAGCACATAGCACGTCATATGCCTCGTCAATCTACAAACAATAGCACACATAAATTATACAACAATTATCATAGGGTCTACTGCCCATAACTAACCCGTACCTTAAACCGCTATTGCAATTTTTAATAAGCTTTATGCCGATTTTTCTTCACACACCACGCTATTTTCGAAAGGTGACGTCGAATTCTTCTATATCTTGGATCTGGGGGTAGCGTAGGGCTGAAAAATAATACATGTAGTATAATTTATAATATGCCCGACCATATCAATCGACTAATTCGCTATATCAGTCGACTGATTTGTTCTGTTATTATGAAAAATTGTTTGTTTCATCGTTTAAACCGGAATTTAATTCTTATTTAATAATCACTACCAGGATGTTTCTTGAAGGTAAGCTAAAATTTTTATCAAAACACAATTTATTCTTACGAAAATATTGATAATCACTAAGATTCGACTAATTCACTACTTAAAAGCTCCATTAATTCCAAGGTTTAGGGAATTACCTACTATAATATTGGTAGAAACACCATAGGAAATGTTCACAAGGCTTGAACAACGCATGCAAGGATTGTGTACGTCTTCTTCTTCTTCCTCACCCTCCTCAGTCCCCCCCTCTCTCTCTATAGCCGAAGAGGAATATTTACAAAATGTTTTGGGTACTAGCACCCAGAATCAACCATATTTGTGTACTTAGGTGTCCCAAAGTAGGACACGTGTTCATTTTTTTAAAATTGGTTTCGCCAGAATCAGTTGGCTGATACTCCTAAATCAATCAATTAATTTAGGTTATAAGTGAAAATTTTCCAGAGTGTAACAAAACTATCACTAATTTAGTCCTAATTACAGACAATAAGATTTCAGTTTTTCATGAGATTTCCTAATTTGTGAGAAAATGTTTCCTTATATAAACGTAGTATTATTATATTATATTCAATTTCCTATTTCAGCTACGTACTTTTGCTATTTAAACTTGTAATGTGATGCACAATTTTCATGTTAAACTCTGCTAAGTTGGACTCATTTATTTAGAGGACTTGCAATCTCGGCTTGTTTATTAATCGAACCTTACTTTTCTATTCATGCTTGGCTTGTACGAGCCCGAGCCCGAGCTTGAGCTCGAGCCCAAACCTAAGCCTGAGCCTGAGCCTATTTATAAATAATTTGATTTTTTAAGATATATAGACACAACTTGTTATTGATATAAGAAATATGGTAAAAAAAAATATGATTAAATGAAATCTTTCATATAATTGACAATCAATTGTGTACTAACGAAATAATTCCTCCATTAAAAAAATTGTCCATGTTTCTATTTTAATATGTCCCAAAATTGTGTCAACATCTAAAAATAGGAAATGTAAATTTACTAAATTATTCATTCACATTTATTGCATTTTGTGTTTTCAATACTTCTTACCATATACCAATTCAATACTTCTTTACTATATGAAAAGGATAAACTTGGAATCTTTAAAAATTTTATTACTTTAGAACTCACTTAATGATGTTCTTTGCTAAAAAGTTAAAATTTTGGTATATGACAATTATTTTGGGACAAAGGAAGTTTCAAATAATTACGTCATTGTGTAATTTTTTCAACTTAGTGTTACTATTATAAAAGGGTAAGTTTATTAAAAAAAAAAAAACTATACCATTAACGTAAGATGGCAAATGATATTTCAATTATTAAGTTCAACTTGAACTTTGTAACTTTATGTACGTAAACTTATTCCTCTAATTTGAATATATACAAATATATTATTTAATAATTAATTAAATAAATCTAAACCCTTAATAAGCTTAGTTTTTGGTTTATCTAATGAACTATATTTTGTTATTCAGATTCAACTAATTTACGATACGAATGAGCCCGAACCGAACCCATTGATCGCTCCATAAATGTGCAGATTATTTACCTAGCAAATAAATTAGGGAACAATAGAGCTTTATTCATAAGAAATTGAGGATCAATCTCAAAGACTCCTATAGAACCCGAAAGTCCTAAAAAATTTATATCTACACAATCTCGTCTTCAGAATTCACTTTTTATTATCAAACTAGTTAAATTACATTTACTCCTAAATTTTCCTTGGTTGGTATTAATACGAAAAAAGTGCTGACGAGCAAATTGCTAGCAATTTATCGAATATGAATTTAGACAAAATATTTAAAAGTCTTGCCTGAACGGGAAATCCAATAAATTGGTTTCTTTCCTTAATTCCCTTAATTAATGAGTTCCATATAAAGTTTGTTTAGAAAATCACTAATATTTATAATCTGATTTATTTCTACATAGTGTGTTATAGGGAGTTTGTCTGACTACATAACTACGCATAGATAATTTTTAAAGTACTCAGACAGGGTGAAACCCTTGATTTTAGACTAAATCAATTTTGGATTAAGATTTATAAATATCATACTCAACAATTAGAATGTTAGGGGATTCCATTAATTTATTTTCATCTCATAGGCAAGAAAAAATTTGGCCTAGCATGACAATATTAAATATAATAAAATTCAATAGAGAAAATACTAATGATACCATTGCAATTAATTGATAAAATGATTATGCCAATAATTCAACTACTTAATCAACAAAACAAAATTAACTTACAAATTTTTATTAACCAATAGTAGCAAATTCTCTAATGGTTGCTCAAACTGTAGCCAACAATCACTATACACCCATACACTCTTGCAAAACACAAAAAGAAGAATAAAATAAAGAAATGGAAAATGATTGTCACGTCCTGAATTTTCCAACAGTGAGATATTCGGGGACGTAGGATTGATTGTAACATAGTGATAAAAGAATGTAAATACATAACTCGAAATGAATATGAAAATAGGTGCATGCGCCATTCATATTCCCACGATCCCATATAAGCAACAAATTTTGATAATATATATAAGGCCCCACATTTTAAAAGCACGATAACATATGTACAGAGAATGAAATGATGTAACACCTTCGACGTCAGTAAAGATAGCACTGTTGCTACTATTTAGAATATCAGTCAAATGTGCTTTC